>PVJD01002395.1:0-204912 GCA_004026545.1 Mormoops blainvillei | reverse complement strand
TAGAAAAAGCAGGTAGTTAAAAAAAATCAGCAATACCTTTAATGTATATGTGTTTGAATTAGTGTTTCTTTATGAAATGAGTTTAGTCAGCACTTCAGAGCAAATCAGCCAGAAATTAAAAATTGGCCTGATCTTTATTCTCTACCGATCTCTTCCCACCTCCTATTCACCAGAAGAGTGAAGTCATTATTTTTAAATGTGCACATTTATCATTGAAAGAAATGAACATCTGCTTCTGAAATATACATTTATATATTTATTTATAAGGTGTGTATACATATGTATCTACATACTTAAATGTCTCTAGTTAATATCTCAAAGAACAATATACAATTAGAAGTTCATCGTGAGAGAAACTAGATGCAAGCTTTCTTATAATTTTCTATTTGGGGGCTGACATAGGCTCACATACGATTAGATCAGTGTTATTTTTATTTGCAACGGGACAAAAAATCATGGTAAGAATAGACGTGTTAACGCCACCATTTTACTTTTGATCTGCTTGATCTTGCATCATTAGTTTCACCTTCAATTTGGGTTTCTTTGCGGAGATATTTTTGAAGCCCAGTGACCGCGTTGAGATTTAGCTTAGCTGCCAGCCTTTAAGTGTAGCCTGTAAACCTACCTACTTAGGCGTGTACGATCTGTAGCTCACTGCGATGTGTTGGAAGCCAAGGGACCAGTGAAAAGGGGGATGGGGGAAGCCCCACCCTCCGCTCAATATCCTGTGCAGAGCTTATACGTGTGTGACCTGTGACTCTTCCAGAGGGGCTGAGGGTGGGAACCCAGATTCATTCAACAGGAAATATTAGTAAAGCTTAATTTCCTTTGTAATTTCTTGAATGGAATAAAAGGAAGTTCGATATTTTCTTCTAAATGAGATTTGGAAGAAATTTTTTCTTCCCTTCCAGCAAGACGAGCTGCGTAGCAAATGAGAGGTGACTTCTTTTAGTCATAATGAGTGGCCAGGCCCTAACTATCACAAAGCCGGTAAAGTATGTCACTCCCTCACGCTCCCAGTAATCAGGGGTGCACCTGCTTAGTCACGATTAAGTTCATATGACTTCAGGTGGGAAGAGCAGAAAGGAAGATGGTGTCTCATGCCCAGCTTTCCCCAAACATAGCTGCTTTCTGTGCGTACACTTCCCTTC
Organism: Mormoops blainvillei; assembly: GCA_004026545.1. Classification (NCBI taxonomy): domain Eukaryota; kingdom Metazoa; phylum Chordata; class Mammalia; order Chiroptera; family Mormoopidae; genus Mormoops; species Mormoops blainvillei. Next base: position 203,761 of record PVJD01002395.1, on the reverse strand, counting down.
CTCTATGGATTGTGGACTCTTAACCAGGAATTACTATCCACCGACACCAAGTGCTGTGACGTTTGCCCTCAATAAGAGGGCTTTAAATTCCTTCCAAGACAGATTGCCCCTTTTCTTAAAGGAGCTATACATTCCTTTCCACAGGGGGAGTCACAAAATACCGTTGAAATGGAATATGGTATAAGCTTTTAAATCATGACTAATACAGTTGCCCAGCTGCCTGTTTTGACAGTTGGGAGCCGTACATATTTTCCGTCTGTCTTTTGCGAGTCTCGGTGGCTCTCCGGGGCATATTGGGAGATATACAAAGCTAGGCTCTGCGCACCGATGGTGGTTTTTCCCTGAATAAACACTCACAGCCTGCCCACGGGGTTTAGCGTGTGTGTAGATTCTCTTGGTGATCCCAGCACTGGTTTTTAGTGCTGTACTTAACTTTCCCTAGTGTGAAACACTCTGTCTTCAAATGCATTTGGTCCTTGCTGGTAGCAGAGCTAACTGAAAATAGTACATTTTTCTAGACGATGATTTGCTTTGATCGTGAGAGAACATTTTCTGAGATTGCTGTGATAGCTTGAAGAGAAAAGTGATGTTTGCAAACACAGGTTTGCTGTCCACCATTAGATGCATACTTCGTAAATGACTCCTTTATACTTGAAACATCTCCGAGGGACATAAACTGGGGAGAGAAGTTTATCTTATTTTTAGAACCTGGGAATCTTTGCGACCAAAAAATATAAAGGCACACTGGAAGGGTTTGACATTTTAGAACCATTCCAAGTTAAAATTGAATAGTTACAACCCACTATCCAATACCGTCATTTGCAGAAAGGGCATCGAGGAAAACCTGCCCAAACCCAGACATGGGGCCGCAGCATCTGCCAGAAAACCACGCAGTGAAGTTGCAAACCTCATGCTGCTAATTGGACTCCTTTATTTAAAATTGATGTTTTTCCACTTACATTATGTAAGCATCGCCTTCTTCTTGTAAAAAGAATGAAGTTAAAAAGTAGTTTCCTCACCCTTCCCACAGACATCTGCTTCCCCAAGTCCTGTCCCCAGGCTCTCGAGAAGGATCCGCTATTAACTATTATTATGAATTTCTTACACAAGCTGCCAGCATTTTTGAGTCACATAAAAGTGCATGTGAACACACACAGACACACGCACACGTGCACACACGCACACACACAGACACACACACACACACAGGCTGGTGCTCTCACACATCGTTTGATAGTGAGCTAGGGCTCCTGGAAGGGGAGCTCTGAGTGAGTCCACACAGATGCCGTAGGGGACAGCCCCATGAGGAGGTGCATTTCACATACTAGGTAAAGCCAGCTACTTGTCCACACTCATTTCATCTCCCAGAGTCGTGCCATGGCGATTCACGCAACTGTCGCCCAATCCTTCTAGTTTCCCATCATGTCGGACATCATGAATGTCCAGGCACTTCCCTTCATTCTCAATTACTGGATGAGACTTTCCCCGTGTGCATCCCCAAACTCGTATTTTCATCAGCAAGACCTTTTCCCTTTGTGGCAGGTCTAGCACTGTCACTATTGAACCTTCGACGATTGTTATGGATTTAATTTGTTGGCTAGCACATAAAAAAATGGCAGAGAGGTCATCCTGCGACAACTAATGGAAGATGCAGACCTCACTCAACGTATAACCACAGACCCCATGGACTCCACTTGCACCATGAAGTGGTGGTGGGTGGGAAATACATAGTAGATTCTGCCAACAGCTGCTGTCATTGGCCGAGCGCATACAGAGTACTACGCAGGCAATGGGGAAAAAAAGATAAAGATATTATTCTAGTTATCTGTTGCCCATTATCTATCTACCGTGTAACAACTGGTGCAAATCTTAATGGCATCAAAGAGTCAGTTACTAATGCTCAGGGTCTCTGCCGTCAGGGAAAGTGTCATCAGTGTGTCCCTGCTCCATGCCTTCTAGACCTCAGGTTGAAAGACTGGAAGGCTGGGACCGAGGCCCACGAGAGGAGCACCAACTCCAGTGTGTGACAGCTAATGCGGGTTGTCAGCCGGACCTCAGCTGGGCTGGCAGGCGCCCACAGCACCTGTAGCTGGCATCTGTGGGGCCTGGGCTACCCCAGAGCAGAAGCTGGGGTTCGGAGGGAGTTTCCAGGGGCAGGAAGTGGAAGCTGCCAGCTTCTCGTGGCTGAGCCTGGAAATCGGGAGTTGTCTCTTCCCCGCTAGCCTATTGGTAGAACCAGGACAGAGCCCAGATCCAAAGTAGGGGGAGTAGATCTCATTTGACTATGGGAGGAAGGTCAAAAAATTGTGGGGCTATTTGCTTGTAAACTTCCATAAGCATGAACAGTGTACTATAATGCAGTTATGTATTTTCCACATATTAGACACAAACGATACCTCTAAATAGTATTATATTGAGCTACCCAGCTTATAAGTAGTGTCAAAGCAAGCTTCTCTTCCCCTCCACCAAACTTGATACCATATTGAAGTTTGCTGTCTTGCAATTTGCTTATTGTAAAAAAGTAGCTTTCCATGTCAATATTCAACTTTCATATAAATTTACCTTTACTTTTTATTGTCGGTATATCATTCTATTGTATGAATGTATGGACTTGATTAGTCTTCAAATAGTCTCATACTTATTTTGTATTTAAATAGCATTTGCCATGTGCCAAGCACTGTTGTAAGCACTTTATAAATATCAACTCGTTAACTTTTTATTATAACCTGATGACAGAGACCATTATCCCTGTTTCGTAGACAATAAAATGTAAGGACAGAGCGGTTAAGTAATGTGCCTAAGGTTAAATGACAGTGAGTGGTGGAACCTTGATTCTACCTGAGTCCATGCGACTTCAGAATTCACTCTTCAGCCATCGCGTTTTGCTGCCTATTGGTAGATACTGGTAGACAGTTTTCTGTGTTTGCTAGTATAAGCCACACTGCAGGGGCCAACTCTTCTTTTTTTTTGTATGTGTACTTCCAGAAATTTTAAGGCATCTCTAACCATATGCAACTTAAAAGAAAGACAACCTGTAATGCTATTGCCATACACCCAGGTGAGCCTTCTCCTTGACGCAGGTGGTTTCCTGTGGCTACAGGTGGGCCGAGGCTTCAGGACTCCCCCCTTGTGTGGCTCTTTGAATGTCGAGAGTTGTGGGCATTTTTGCTGGAAGGGGAGATTGGGATGTAAATGCTGATAATTTTTGTAAGACAACTTATAAAAAGGGAAGGCACCTGATTTCCAAGACTCCTATAATTTGTTTTAATTTCCTTTCTTCTTCTAAATGTTCACTTTTGTAACTGAGTTTGAATTCGCACTGGTGTGTTCTTTTTCCTTAAAGAGGGGCTCCCCAATTCCATGTGCTTTGGCCTCTGAAAGCCTAGGTCTGCCTCTGAGATCAGCTTCTACAGGTGAAGTTGCTGAAACAAAGATCTGCTCGTTTTAAATGTTGATAATAATAATCCCAATAATAGGTGACACTTAGGTTAAGTTTGTGTGTGTGTGTGTGTGTGTGTGTGTGTATTGTGTGTGAAAAAATTCTAATTACTTGGCGTATACTAATTTAATTCTCACAACATTCTATAAGTAGGTATTGTTATTCCCATTCTCATTTGGAGAAATGGAGTCATAGCATTTTCACAATTTATAAAGACAGGTATTTCCACATTATCTTTCTAAAGGGTTTCACCAATTCTTCGAACAAGTATAAATGAAGGTGAACTCATAATATTAGATATTTTTATTTTTAAGAAATCTGATAGGCAAAGCATTTTAATTTATATTTCTTGTTGTGAGAGGCACGGAGCCTATGTTTATTGGCTTGTTACACTTCTTTTTCTGTGGGTTTAACAGGTTTGATTTTTTAAAAAAATTCATTTTTAAATTAAAGTTGCCAATATTAGTTTGGTTTTGGGTATACAGCGCGGTGAATAGACATTTATATATCTTATGAAGTGACCCCTCCCCCCTGTTAAGTTTCATGCCCACCTGGCCCCCTACAGAGCCATTACAATATTACTGACTCTGTCCCCTACACTGGACTTTACATCTCGCGACTATTTTTGTAACTGGCAATTTGTACCTCTTAAGACATTTTCCTTTCAAAAATCCTAATTTTTCACCTTATTTATAAAACATCATTTAGCGAGGACCTTAAGGAACACACCCATCAGTCTGAGCGGACTGAGAAGAGGCCTCGGCCTTGGCCTTAAAGAAAGAGCCCAAAGTGGGGTCAGAGGTGAGTGTAGCCTCACCACGGGGGCACCGTGAAGGCCCCCACCTGTCAGTCAGAGGTCAACTGTTCTGCCCAAGCTGTAGCAGATTAAGTGTGCGTAGAATTTCCTAAGCAGTCGCAGGCATTCCCAAGCCTCTTGCGCAATTCAAGGCAATGTGTGTAATTATAAACAGACAGAGGTTGAAGCAACTTGACAGGGAGGATACAGAATATTAGAAACAGAAGTAGCAACAGTAGCAGTTAAGGGAGACAAATTTTATAGATACAGTTTGGAATTAAGTGAACTCAGATAGTAACCTATAAGCCAGGGCAAAGCTGGATACAGTTGCTTCAAGTACCTGTAATTTATTAATGAAACATCATAAATAGACAAATACTGCTAAAATTTACACTGTAAGCCGCATGAAGTAATGTAGTCAGCAAAGAGTGTCTTTGCTCAAAAGTTGATGATGTCAAAGATAACTAACTTACTTTAAGACTGAGCATCTATTTTACTATGGTTAGAAGACAGTGAGCAGAAAATTGGCATGCAATGAGGATATACCCCCATCATTCATAGCCCATGAAGCATCTAGTTAAATTGGGGTTGGCTCTCTGATATTGTTATATTATTCCATAATTCATTTATTTGTTTACAAAAATTTTCATGCCCCAAATCATTCCAATAAAGAAAGAAAGACAGCTGGGTTATGCAGGCCTCCTAAAATTCCCACTTTTATTTCCATCTGGTGTCGTGGAAGGAAATCCAATTGTCTTCTGGGCCCTAAATCACAAGGGGCGCGGTTAGGAACTCATAACCGCTGAAACATGTGGTTATGCCACGTAACCTACATGTGCCTGGGCATTAGGGGGTGTCATCACAGGGTCCTAAAAAGTTTATAGGATCCTAAAAGTCTCCTAATGATGCATCTTTTTCTATGTCTTCGGGCAGAAAATTAGTGTTAGGATGAAAATCAGCCCGTGTCTAAAATTTCTGGGCTACACTATGCCTATTGCCAAAGAGGTAACTGAAATACATGAAATGGAAGAAATGGAATTTTTAAAAATGATTAGCTTAAAATTATTACCATTAAAACTATTTCACAATGTAAGATATTTCAACTCTTCCATAATATTACTGAAGAATATTAATATTCTACCTAATATCCTACTAGTGGCCTCTTAAACTCGTATTTATGCAAATTATCTTCTGCATTGCGTTTTCCTAAAATTGTTCTGTATTTCTTCAAAAGTAGCCATGCGCTTATCTCTGATACAATTGTGGGTTTTATACAATTAAAAGGTCAGGTGCTATAAGTCCACTTGAACTTTAAATCGCTTACTATAATTTGACCCATGAACACAACGTCTACCCTTACCGTTTTTTTTTTCTTTCTAAATTTCTTGGTTGAATCTATTCCAGTATGTTAAGCAGACAATTCTTTCAGCTTTATTAATATGTATGGCCTTCTCTGGGTAGGTTTCATTTCTTCAAATTTATGAAGGTAGCTGGCATTAGAAATGAAATAAACAGGTCTGCTTAGCTCTGCAGAAAATAAACTAAGGTGTAATTTCATCAACTCCCTTTTCAGGTGTCAGCTCCAGCGGCAACTCTCATGTTACAAGGTTAGTGCGAGGCGGACTTTGGCATCGTCTCAGGCCGTAGATGAGCTGTGTTGAATTATGTATTTAAATATCCTCACACATTATCTCTACAGAGAATAAAACAAAGTGATCAGATTTCCATTTTCTTTCTCTGCCAGAACCTACAGGATTATTTTGCACTTGCTGGAGGGAGTTTGGCAATGTGTGATTCTCCTTGGGCCTGTTTTCACACGATAGCAATTGGGCTGAAGAGCAGTGTAAAAGTATTTATTAAAAGCTATTCCCCTCTGGCACCTGGAAATGAAAGACAACGGGAGTGTTCTGTTTTGCTCTCTGGAAAGGGTTCGCGTTCTGTGAGTTGATGAAAATTTTCAGTGTATCACACCCTTAAATAAATATCTGTGGTTGCTCCTGGAGAAAAAAGGAGCAGGAATTTTCAAAAGTTTGCTTAAGAAAAACAATGCCCAGCCCCTTGTGCAAGGATGAAGACAGTTCTGGTGCCCAGCGTGGCCCAGCCCTTGAACGCTGACTCTACACACCTGCAGGCGCAGTGCGTTTCAGGCGCCCGTCATCGTTGTTCATCCATCCCTGCCTCTCAGCACCTAAGCCCATCAGGATGATGGGGTGTGAGTTTACAGCCTCTGTGCACTGGCCTCTAACACCTGGAGTTTTGTGGACAGAATCAGCACCCAGGACTCTGCAGCAAGCCAGGAGCACCCACATGCCTTCTCAGCTGCTCATTTCCTGCCCCCGGGGAATTGTTCAAGCCGCCCGATTGGCCTTTGGCTTCTGTTCTCTGGGTCCGCGCCAAGCAGCTCTCACAGGAAGATGCACTCAGCTCGCCCGCCCCGGACTGCAGAGGGCGCCTCCGGAAGCCTCTCAGCTGCGGCGCATCCCCTACGGCCCTCCCTGGGCTGACCTGGGGGGCGGGGCCCACGTGGACCGAGCCTGAGTCCACCCGGCCCTGGGATGATGAACGTCAGGCTAGAGCCACCTTTAGCAGCCAGCCCTGTACCGACCTTGGTGGCTGTTGGCCCCGCTACCTGTTCTTTTCTGCCCTAGTTTCTTGCTCTTCATAACCAGCTGCCATTTCTTAGGTTTCCCAAATGCCGGGTAGGTGCGTTCTTGAGAAATGACTCATGCTTGGCGATGTATTCATTTTGCCGTGGTTTGGCACACTTGATGGACTGGTGGTTTCATTATTTACTAAATGACCAGTTAAAACCATGTGATGTTTAAAAAGCTCTCACTCATCATTTTACATTAATTGTTATTGATCAAGGTCCCCGAGTTACTCTTCTCCTCTTCTTTTCTCTCCTCTTTTCTTCTGTCAATTTTTTTGCATTTATCAAAAGGAAGACTTTATTCAAGGCTGTTGCAACAGGGGACAGAGACCACAACTCAGTCTGAGCTTTGTTCCACTGAACCAAGAAGTGTGAGGATTTTTAAACCTGAGGCGAGAGGGAGGACACAGGCCCTGTGTGTTCGTTATCTGGTTTTAGCCAAAAGAAAAGTGTACTTTCTTGTATCTTTGCAACAGAAGGTAGTTTTATTTTTTATTTTAATTAATTAATGTATTTTCTAATCCTCATCCAAGGAAATGTTTATTGATTTTAAAGAGAGAGGAGAGGGGAAGGAAGGAAGGAGAGAGAGAGAGAGAGAGAGAGAGAGAGAGAGAGAGAGAGAGACAGACAGACATCACTCAGCTGCCTCATAAGAGCCCTGACCAGGGACTGAACCTGCAACCCAGGCAAATGTCCTGAGTGGGAATCAAATCCACGACGCTTCGGTCTACCAGATGACGCCCCAACCAGCTGAGCCACATGCGCCAGGGCAACAGGAGGTCGTTTTAAAACCTGGAGCAGGATGCCCCGCTGAAGGTTGGCCCCTGCCGTCCCACTGAATCAGAGAGCACCACTGCTCTGGGGCTGACCTTGCAGACGGACATAGGTAGCTTCCAGGTTCCAGAGAAAGACATTGCTGGGTTTAAAGCTGTCAAGAGGCTTTTGAAAAAGATTAACATATATCTAACAGGAGCAGGGAAATAATTCCCAGTTACATGTTTTCTCAAGTAAGTGTCTAAGAAAAGGGAGGTCAGGAAGAAAGCTGTCTAAAGTTTAGTCAAGCTGAAGAAACATTAAGGAATTTTTGCTCACCTCTCTTCCTTCCTTTTCCTTCTTTCCTTCTTCTTGCTTTTTTTCTTTCTCTGATCTTAGCCCTTGTCTATTACCTCCTTTTTTTCCCCAAGTGGTATTATTTATTTAACATTTTATGCTCAAAATTTTTAAAATCTTCTTCTACCATCACATTGTGATTTTTCAAAGTTGTTTGTGGACTACTTACACAGTAATGCAAAAGATGCGTTAAAAGTGACCTTATACACCCATGGCGTGCTTGTGCCTCACAATACATTATTTTCATGCCACGTTTCTAGGAGGATGCTTATTCCTCGCCCTGGGCAGACTGCACAGATGTGGTTCCGTTACAGCACGACTTTCCCAGAGCAGAAGAGCCAGCCTGTGGACTGGGCTTGAGATGCACCGAGCTTTAACCCTATCTCATTTAGGGAACCATTTCCACGGAGCAGACATGTTTTGGTTGTTAGTGAAACGATTTAAGATATCTAAACATGCACGTTTAGATATCTTAACCTAATTATTTGCTTTTTTACTCATCCACCTGTCAGACAGGCGCTAACCATGCGTGGCCCTTTGTTGACCCATTGTGCCTTCTCCTATAACTGGTTCCTTTCAAACGCCGCCTGTCCTCTTGGAGCCTGGCATGTCCCTGGCAGTTCAGAGACCTGCAGCTTCCCCGCCTGCAACTTCACATGGTCTTGCTTCTTACTCAGTTCCCTAGAGCTAAGGGTGCTTGCAAATGATGCCCGGTTAAGCCCTGTGTATTAGACTCACTTCGTCTGTTGAAGTTGTCTTTTTAATTTTTATTTTGTGGAGTGTTAGTTCATGTCGTATGCCTAATTATGTAATCATTTTCTATTGCTTATTATTAGGTGTGAAACTCCCTGCATTTCTCCATGTTTTTGAACTGTGAACTCTATCATGTGAGCAATGAATCGGCAAGTTCACTGCATTTTAAAATGATTTTAAAATAACTAAACTGTCACTTATTAAATTAATATTATCACTGATTCTCAATCCTCAGAGAAATAGTTTTCCTGATGTTAATATCATGTTATATGAATATACTATGAATATATTCTCCTTTGAATGGATTTGCTATTCATTTTATGACTACACTTATACCTTAAATACTGAATATTAGATAATGGAAGATGTCACTGAAGTTACACCTAATTAGTGACCTAATTTTATGAATGGCTTGGTGAAGGTATTCTAGTCCTAATTTACTTCCTTGCAATGCCTGCGTGCCAGCCGCTGTTTTCAGTAGTAGAAATGGGAATACAGGGTTGAGTCCATTTCTGCCTGGTAGAGTTTATTCTCTATGTACCGTTCGGGGTGAAGCAGATAATATTTTAGTAACAAGGTGTGTTGTATCTTATTCTCTCCAGTAACATTTTTTGTGTGTGACTCATTTTTTTTTTTTTAGATCTTGCTAAAATCTGAAATAAAGATAAAAAATAAGAAATACTTTGACCTTAAAATGGAATAGAAACTGGAATTCTGTGAAATCCTCATGGAGCACATTATCCAAGGAGTCATCAAGGGATAACATTCTCTAGAACTGCATTCTTTGCCTACAAAGGATATTTTATTTTTAATGAGTGACTGCATAAATAACTAAGTATTAAATTAATACACATTAGGAATACTTCATGCATTTATGTGAAGAGGTGAAGCCTAAAGGAATTCCTTTTTTTTTTTTTTAGTAAAGAAGAGCATATTTTAAGGTAATGTTAGTACTGTGTGAGTATAGCTACCAGTTGCCAAACACCATAATGAATTTATAACTCCTGTCATATCAATTTCTTCGACTTCCTTCGGATATTTTGACTTGTCTCCTTGAACCCCTTTCTACCTTCTGGTGTTTCATCTAAGTTCTGTTGTTACCATTTTTTCCCCTCGTCTTCGCTTTCGAGGCTCAGTTCCTGTGTCTTCTTCTGATGTAAAGAATAATAATGGGCTGTGGGTTGAAAAACGTTCAGGCTCATTAATATGTATTATGCCTTTTGTTGCCCTTCCCCCGGTTGTTCCTTGAAATGTGCTTTGGTAGCCGCCTTCTGGAAGGCGTGGAAAGAAACAGCGTGCGGGCCCAGGCTTTGAGCTGAGAGCCAGTGCATGGGAGAAAAACAGCAAGAAAAATATTGCCACGTTGGACCGTTAGAATTTTTCATAACTGATTCCTATTACGCTACACTGCAGGGGTGTCCGGCCCACGGCTCACAGGCTGCATGAGGACCAGGACAGCTATGAAGGCGGCCCAACACAGAATCATAAATTTACTTATGAGATATTTTTGTGATTACGTGTTACAATGTATTTAACGTGGGGCCCAAGACAACTCTTCTTCTTCCAGTGTGGCCCAGAGACGCCAAAAGGTTGGCCACCCCTGCAGTATTAAGGTTATTCAAAGTCATGTTAAAGTGGGAAAATGAGTTGACGATATTAATCCTAATTTAGCAGAAATAATAGTAAGAGAAGTGGATCTTTTCTGGACCCAGGACATGGCGTTATTATTTGGAGGAGGTTGTGAGGAAGAGAGAAGTGTCCTGGGTCTCTTCCAGGAGAGATTACGGAGCAAGTCTGGCCTACAGGGGAGATGCCCTGAGGGCCGAAGTCACTCATCAACTGACGTAGGACACTGCACGCGCGCTTTCATATTCTTGAAGGTAGTTAGTGTTAAAGATCAGATAATAAATGAAAAATGTGAGGAAGCCATACATCTAAGGCAACATCACTAGGAAAATCATTGTGCCATCACTCTAAAGATATTTGCATGGGTAAAACCAGTACTGGAATGTTACTGTTTCTGAGGAAATTTGCCAAGATATTTTAGTTGGACTTAATGCCTGCCTCTGTTTAAAAAAAAAAAATAGTGAAGAAAACTTGGGTTTAATGCAATCTGTGTTTAAACTGAATTCTCTCATCTTTTTGGATGAAGAAAAAATGTCTGAGGAATATTATATTTTGCATTTTCTCTCAGCATTCCTTGATTCACTTACTCATACATTCATCCAATCATTTGTTGAGTCTCTACTATAGGCCAGACCCTAAAAGAAATGGCTCAAATCCAAGACACTGGCAAAACAATAGTAAGCCTCAAGAGTTTATTCTAAAGCGAATTGGGATCTTCCATAAAGCAAAGTATTGGGTAATGATTCTAGAGGTGAGTGATTTTAAGAAAACCTAGTCTAAATGTTGGGTGATGAAAATGAGATTAGTGTCCCTCAGTTAACCACATGCTCCCTTGATGGCTAATTAGCTTTATAATTCCTGCATGTTCTGTTCTAAAACGAAGCTGTAGACTCCTTAAGAATAGGAATCACGTTTTATTTCGTAAACCAAACACTTAGCACACTTTCCGGGACACGTTAAAGGTCGGCATCTGTTAAATAAACAAGCCCAACTTCAGGACACATTACTGGGCAGGGTCCGAGTCGTGACTTCGTCCTTTTTGAACACAGAGCAATTGCTGAGCTGCCTTTGCCCCGACCCATCAGCGGAAGTCTAGCGAGCGGAAATGTATCCTTAATTCTCTGTGACATTGCATTGCAACCAATGCATAGGCAAAGGTGCTGCAGTTTAAAACGAGAGAAAGACTGGAAGTTATCTTAATAATTAAATCCCAGCCTTGATCGTATGTCCTTAAATCACTGTAGGTAAGAGGATAATGAGGTTGAAGGGGATTCGACGGAAGGGTTTAAAGCTATAAATGTACCGCATTAACCTGAAAAATTAGGGAGGGTAAAACACTGAAAATAAATGTGTATTTTTAAGGATTCAAGTTTCTTCTAGATTCCACAGCTCCTCATTATTTTCTCCTAATTTTAATTCCCGTGATAGACAGTAACGTAAATGGCTTTAAAAATAACAAGAATAAGAGGTTTCAGATGAGAATAAAATGTTCTCATGTTTGCTACAGTTCAGAGATATTTTTGCTGATGAACGGGGTAATTTACCATAAGATGATTTCCAATCTCTATTAATTTATAGAATATGTGGCTTTTACAGTCTCGCCCACTCTCATTTATCAGCCCGGCTAATGAAAGTTGGCCTAAACTCTCCCATATTAAATGGGCAGATTTAAACTTTTCTCTTATTAATATAAATTAGATGACTTTTGTCCTTGCCTGAAGTGACAATGTCAATGTCTGAAGCCTACATCTTTCATGACTATCAGCTAATTAAAATGCAGGGGAGCTTTAAAGGTCTCATCCGTGACTTGCCATTCTGGATGACATCCACTGTTAGCACGCCTGCCAGTCACTGCGGGGCCCCAAGCTATGGTTCCCCAAACCTAGCATCAGCAGTTTCTACGAGAATCAACAAGAGGAGGTGGAAAAGCTGCCTTTTGATATATCAGAATTTAAAGCAAATTGGATAATTGTAACTACTGTAATAAAGTCTTCAGTCAGTTGCCACTGAACAGGTACCATCTTCTTAAAACGAAGCCCTCTTGCTGTTGCTCGTTTACACCTGTGTGCAGAACTAGGACTTGTGTCTTTCGAGAGTAGTTTTTTGTTAGCGATTTTTCCCACATCCTGGGAATACTACCCGACCTAATTTATGCCTCTCCCCTGGGGCACTCAACCCTCCCTCTCTTATCCTGGCTTTCCCAGCCCTTAAGGGAAGGGCAGGGGCCAAAAGATAGGATTTCTCTGTCTCTCACTCCTACCTCCTCTCCGGGACCTTCCTCTGTTGACCTCCCCGCAAGCCGACCGGCTATCCCCACTCCCCCAGCATTGCTACCAGTTCCCGGTGTCCTCTCTCCTTTACTGTAGGCCACTGTGCCCGTCACGTTCCCAAACTGCCCTTCCAACCATGCCTCTCCACCCCTCCACCGCCATCTCCTCCACCAGCCCCTCTCCCCCACAACTGGAGCTCCTGTAACACACGCCATCAGGAGGACAGCGGTGTGCCTCACCTCTAACATGAATGCGCTCCCTTCGAGTGTGCTCGAAGGTCTCACACTCTCTTCTCTACGCACTCATTTGATTCTACCCCAGAGGGCGATCTTTATTATCCCTGTTTTTCCAAATAAGCAAACCAAAACCCACAGAATTTACGCTATCCCTAATATTCCCCCAGATAAAACGTGGTACACTTGGGCCTAGAATGTTGGTCTGCGTTCAGTCCTGTGGGCTTCAGCAACTGAGGCTGAAACCAGCGCCCTGAAGGTCACCAGCTCCCTTGAGAAGCAGCATCTCACCTGAAACCACGTGGGAGGACCTCGGTCATGAGAGCCAGAATCTTTTCATGAGCTACTTTGAGTCAGATTTTCTCCCTGCTGGGGCAATAACTGCAACAAAAGTATTCTGATCAGGTGTAGCCTTTCTAGGTTTTGACTTTGTGGCCGGTGAATATTCACCAGTGTGATTTCTAGGGTGTCTGATTGCGTGTCTCTGCACTCAGTGCACAAGAGGGAAATAAGAAGCACCCTTGTGCATTTCATTGTCCTCGCTGGGACGGAAAAGGACCGACCATGAAATGAAAGTTTTCTTGCTTAAGCGTTGCTGCATTCATATTTGTCTTGAGAGCTTTGCTTTGTTTTGTTTAAAGCCAACTTAACTAGTTGAATATAAATAGAATGGTTCAGGAAGTAATGAAAAACCCTCTTTATTTTTTAATTTATGTTTTTACACCTCCTGATTACCACTGAAATTCGGTCTTTCAGGAGCAACGAAGAGAAGCCAACTTTTTTTTTCTCTCTTAGTGTAACAGACACTATTCCCAGTGGCCTGGTTATATCCCCTTGAACAGCTGGAGGGGACATGAGGAAGTGTCCCAGCACAATGGCAAGGTTCTTAAGGAAAGCCTTTTGATTCCTTTAGCTCAAAGAATTTCTTACTCAACTCATTACCTGTGAAATATCGTATCAGTGCAATGGCTGCCTGGTAGGTAACCCTAGGGTTTTGGCCACAAATTGCCCTTCGTGAGAAGTCTACATGGCTCCATTCAACCTATGTAACTCAGGAGTAATCTAGCCTGAATTTTATTGTGTTTGCTTTATTTGTTTGTTTCCAGAGAGGAGGGAAATTGCATCCTAATCCTCAGAGAAAAATTTTTTTGTTGGATAAATGTTTTACTCTCTGAAACAGGAAGTGAAAATGTGTTTTTGAACTCGAAATCAATTCTGGTATTGTCCTGAGCTTACTCTGACTCTAGGAATGTCCTCAGTTAACACAAGGAGGTCAGCAGTTTGAACAACATGGCAGCAGCCTACGCCCTCCGTTGGATAAGAGATCTTCCTCCTGCAGCTGCCTGCATAGTTGGGCTTCTCCAGAAGCCTGGCAAGCTATGGGTTTTAGCTGGAACCAATGGTCTTTATTCTCATTCTTAAGAGCCTCACCACAAAGGAGCCCTATATTCATTTATTTTGTAGAAAAGAATTCACAACTGATGTAGCCCTTACACTGAAATCTTAGATCAGATCTTTACAGTGGTATTTATAGTAAAATGGCATAGACATAAAGGTCCCAGAGCATCATTTTAAAATGCTCCCCATACACTTTGATTTTGCACGAATAAATCAAAATAGTATTTTAAAGAAGCGAAATTTTGCTTTCAATATTCTTAAATGTCACCAACGAAATAAGAATGATTTAAATACAGATTTAAACAAGTAAACCTAATAAATGCTACCAAAAAATGTGACGTGGGCTAGTAGAAAGCCTGCCAGCTTCGAATTCCAATGTCCGTGGTTTCATAGGTCAGCGTTACCACTTTCTAGCGCTGGCTCCCTCAGGGAATTAAACTTACGCGAGTGGGATTCCGTATATGAAAAACGACAATAATGATGCCTCTCAGCAGAGGTGTTGTCAGGTGAAGAATAATGTATACAAAATGCTCGACATGTGTAGGGACTCAATAATGTAATTTTTTTTTTTACAAAGATTTTTAATACCTTCATTTCATGTTTTTACCTTGTGACTGAAATCATATTCATTAACCCTGTTTTCTGTATCATCAAGTAACTTCGCAAATAATTGGCCGCTAAATATATGTATAATGGTACAAAGAACAGAAACATAACATCTGAGTGAAGGTTTATCATACCAGGGAGTCAGGGCATTCGCACACACTCGTCATATTATTCGTTAAGCCTGTGCCGTTTCTCAGTTCCAAACACTGTAGTACGAATATACTTAGCGGAAGTTAAAACGATAATAAATATAATAAATTACACACACTTTCAAGGGCTGTCACAGGGTTGGTCATGGTGACTTTTTGTGGAGGCACTGAATCTGTTTCCACTGGTGGGTCACCTGGCAGGTGCGCCCTTCCCTGTAGGATAGAGCCCTTCATTTATTTTCTCGTCAAGAGACGTTTAAGACAAACCAGTTTCCATTTAAAAAAGACTTTGGCTGATTGCTCTTAATATCTGTTCCCAGCCAATTCTTTTCCCACTTTGGAAAATAATTTTTTCCATATGAGTATTGATTGGCAGTCAGGGAATCCCCGTTCCAAATAGTTTCATAGACAAAAAATTACATGAGTGTTAGAGAGCAGTTCTGCATTGGAAATCTATAACATAGCCATGAGGGCGTCATGTTAAATTTCTATTATTTATAAATAATAATTTATACTGATTATGGGAATTTGCCCTCAATTATTGATATCGCCTGGGGAGGCGTTGGGAATTATCACTCTGGTCATGGAACTGAAACTCGGGAAAGGCGATGTCAGCTTTGCAAGGGTTGCGACTTTTGTTCGTGGGGTTCTCAGTGGACAGGGTTTATTTATTTATTTGTTTATTTTCGTAGTAAATCCTAATTCCGATCTGTTTATTTTAAAAGCCAATTTATGTCCAATATTTGTTACTCTTTTCCTCGGGTTAAATTTTTCAGTATTCGTACAATACCGAAACGTTCAATTTCCAAGCTCTGTTCTTCTCCAAACCTTTTGCGGGTTTCGGCCCAGAGAAAGCCTGCTCCAGGGAACTTGAAAAGTGCCCTAATCTTTGCTCCTTTACTCACCTGTCTGAGTCTTACCGTGTTTTGGGTTCTTGTCGCTCTTTTGCCTTTTATTTCTGGATCCATTTCCTATATAGGCCTGTTTTTCTCTTGTTCTTGGGAAGAACATTATGTTTCAATCCAGGCTCCGTTCATACAAAATTAATGTTGCTTGAGCGCTCGGTATGAGGCAGCGAGCGTGAAGCGGCGTGCTGGTTGTTCACTGATGGTGCCACCTGGGGAGCGATAACACCAATCCAGAACTCTCCATTCTGGAAGGGGCTGGACCTTTTCTAAGAGAAAATGTGCTGTTTGACACCGGGTCAGTCTAGGACTAGATAGTCGGGGGCTACACTTGGCAAATATTGCACGGGACATATTTCTGTTGAAATGATTAGTTGTTATTGGAAATCCACATTTAACTGGTTATTTTTTTATTTTTTATTTTTTGTCACTATTGTTTTTCTCAGTCTGACCACTCTGCCTGTGGCTCCTCTACCCCTGTCAGTGGTGCAGAGCAGATCACAGGCGCACAGAGAGAGTTAGGTGTTGTGGGACCTGGCGAATCCCTGCGTGGGTTCATCCACTGCTCGCGTGTTCGTACCGAGTATGGCGCAAAAAGAGCTACCCACGCACAGCCACACAGCGTGTGGAGTTCGAAGGAGGCCTCGCGGACGTCCCCTCCTAGAGCTCATGGCGTCTAGGTGAGAAGTCCTCCAACTGCAGTGCAGGTCAGGGTCTCCTGGCGAGCTCAGTAAACAGTGCTGATTCTTAGCCCTGCCCCCACTGATTCTGGAGGCGGAACCCTGAAATGTGTGTTTTTCATGTACACGCGAGGTGACCTTGAGGTTGGCGGTTCCAGGAGCAGACTTCGGTAAGTTCTGCTCGGCGTGAAGGACGGCAGGAGGCCTCATGCAGACATTACAAAAGTCGGGGAGGCTTTAGAGACCGGACGCTGCGTGATTTCAGTTTCCCTACGGTGTTAAAATGCATATTATGGGATATTATTGTACTGTACAGTTTCCTATTTTTAAATGAAAATGTGTCCTAATGAGATACAGCTAACTGTGCTAGCAAGCGGGAATTGGCTGTGAGTGCCTCAGGTTCTAGAAAAGAGAGGTTTTCTCCCGGTTTCTGATCAGGACCTTAAGGCAAGTGAAGTGTGACATTCTTATGAAGCAGCTGAGGTTTCTTGAGCTGCAGTCAGGTCTACGCCAGGGTCATATATGAAAGCCTCTTTCTGGGAGGAGAAGGTTCATTCCATTTTATAGGGTTAAAGCAAGAACCTGTACCTACAATTTTTCAAACCAATTCCGTATGTCAGCATAATGTTGATGGTACTGATAGGGCGTTTGTGGGCATTTCTGTATTCGCTGTTGAACACCCCGGCCGCTGAGTCCTCCACAAAGTCAAGTCGAAGCAGCGAGTGTTCTGGGAGGAATGCCAACAACAAATTGTAGTAATCCAGGCTTGTTGTTATAAAAGCATGAATCAGGGGCGCACGATCTTGCTGAGACAGCAATCGCCTTAACCTTATTATACTCCCGAGACGGTAATATGAGGTCTTATCAATACGGTTGATGGGGCTCTCCAAGGGAAGCCGGGGGTCAAAAATGGTTGGAATTTATCATGGAGAATATTGCTTTGTGGGGTGTACAGCTGTAGGATTGTGACAACCTATTAAATCCGCTGAGAAGTAAAAAAAAATATGGTCTGCTGCCTGCAGGATGAGGGAAGGGGACAGCGGTGGAATCGACAGTGACATAAAACTGGTCAAATGAAATGAAAGTCTGATATCTTAATTCGTAGCCCCGGGCATCCATTTTTGAGATTACCCTTTAGGCAGCTTTTGAAGGGATGGTGATAGTTCCAAACCAGGGGAGATTAAAGGCTCTCTGGGTGGTCGTATTTTAAGTGGCGAAATCCTTTCAAAGCGGTTTTGTTCTTGTAATCAAGTCCAGGCTCTATTCATGTGAAAGGCAAGGAATAAATGACCCAGACCATTAATCGCATTTAAATGAGTATACAGAAAGACTGCTGTAATCTATGGCGTCCATTTTTAAACCGAGCTTTATCCATCAATGTTCTTAGAAAGAAGTCAAACCAAGATTGATGCCAAGAACACAGAGCTTTCTTAAGTATTATCATCAGTATTCAGTTCCAACCTCATGCTCTCCAAGAAGGGAGCAGTAGGCAGTGTGTTCAGAAGCCAAGGCTTTGAACTTGGAAAAACCCGGACATGAATCACAGCTCTATGGTTTCTAAGCGTGAGACCGTGAGCCGGTTACTTAACCTCTCTGTGCCTTGGTTTTATTAGCTATACAATGCAGGTAATATCGGTACTTGCCTCATAAAGTCTTTGTGAAGATAGAGTGAGGTAAATTATGCAAAATATTTTCCGCAGTGCCTAGCACATGGTGTGGACTCTATAAATGTTCGTAGTGGGGAATCTGTGATCGACCTGCCCCCCCCCACCCCCCGTCCCCCGCCAAATTGCACCTCTCTTTCCCAGGCAGGTTCTGAATGATTTGGGAACTTTACAAAAAGTAAGGACACAGGCAAGCTATTTATAACCTTATTAGTGACTGAGAAAGGCTGGAGCATGCAGCTTAGTTTCTGGACCATATTGGCCTACTAACTGCCCTTGACTTGGAGGTAGACCCACTCTATCTGTGATATCAGCTCCACATAGGCCAGGCTTCCCTTGGAAACAGAGCAGAACACGCTTGTCCCTATAGGGAGCTCTTCTTCAAGATGACAGAACTGTGCACTGGGCACTCACAAATATTCTTTCCGAATTAAGCAGTCATCATTCTGCATCACCAGGGCCTGAGTGATGGGAGGGGGCAGGAGACAGAAACGATGTGTTGTCTGAAAGTCCTCCGCATGAGCAAAATGACCGAGGAGAATGCTCCCATCTAACGTAAAATGCTGTCATCATCATCAGGAATTCATCTGCATGGCACTTTATTCTGTTACTTCATTTGATGTCACCACAACAAACTCAGTGGCTGAAACCACACGAAGTTATTCTCTCACGGTTCTGAAGGTCTGAAGTCCATCATCAGAGTGGCCGGGCTGAAGCTCAGTATTGACCAGGCTGATCCCTTCCAGGGACTCTGAGGGAGAAATCATGTCTCTGCCTTTTTAGCTTACAGAGCCCACCTGCTCGTGGCCCCTTCCCTTGCATCATTCCAACCTCTTCTTCCATTAGCCCGTCTCCTACTGTCTTTGACTGTCTTGTCTCTTTCTTATATGGGCCTTTGCAATTATACTGCAGCTTCCCAGGTAATTCAGGATAATTTCTCACCTCGAGCTCCTCAGTCGCATCTGCAAAGGACAGTTTACCATCTAAGGCAACCAATTCACAGGTTTCAGTGGCCGAGACATGGATGTCACTGGGGAGCCGTTACTGAACCTGCAACGATGACATTTTGACTGTCTGAATTTGCCTTGTAGCTATTTTTCATGTTATTGTATACAGCGTTCTTTTTACTGTTTCATGACTCAGGTTGTAAATGCCTCAGAGGTAGATATCAGATCTTCCATGTTTTTGTATTTGTTTCCTACTTCAGTATCTGACATGTTAAAAATAAAACAATGCTCGTAACAGGCCCTCAGTAAAACCTATGAGGTAAATACTTTTAAATCACAAACTCTTGAACACAGAGGTATCGTTGGGGACTGCATATGTTCCTGAAGAAACAAAATTTTGGCTTTGACTTTCGATTCTACAAACACTCAGACTGCGTGAGAGACAATGTACTTAGAGAGAAGCGTGAGAATGAGACTCGCTCTTCAGAATCCTCACTGTCAGATTGTAAAGAGACTTTGGGACAGTCTTATTAAGTGCTAAGATTTACCAGAAGATCCATGGGATTATTCCTGCCACACTCTTCTTCCTTAGGATAAAGAAAAGAAATATTGCAGTTCTTACGAGTGGATGTGAAAACTTACACTGCACAATTTAACTTGCTCTCCCCATCAAATGTTGGAAGCAGATTGTTTTCCAGTGGAATTCATGTCTGATTTTGGTCACCATGGGTGATAAAAAAGTGTGCTATGACTTAAAATGATTATAGGCACAAAATAATTCTCTCAGACATAGGAACATTTCAAACTGCATGATGGTGCATGCCTTCTGAGGGGAATTAGGAAATTATGGAATTTTTAATATGTAATTTTAAGGTGTACATGTTAATAGATATCAAAACGAACCATAGAATTTGCTTTAAAACATATAGTACAAGCTACACTCATAATTTTTAAAGTTAGTGATGATATATATAGTAGCCTTGCATATAATATTTTTGTTGTTTATTTAAGACTAAAAGATTATCTTTGTCCTCAGCCCAGAAAGTTTGCATCTGACCTTTTGTATTTGACCTGTGCTACCTTCATATGCCCCTCCTCCCTCCTTGAGTTTTCTTCTCTGGAACCGTTGACCCGGGAAGGACCCTAGAGGCCATCATGTCAATGTGGACATTTTACACCTGAGAACGTAGTTCTAGAGACATTAATGGACTTGATTAGGGTCGGACTGTTATCAGAAGAGCTTTGTTAAAAATTCAGATCTTCTCACTCTCTGTAAAGATGTCTTCTCTTTTTATTTAAATAAGGTGATGTAAGAGCAGAGAGGGGCAGGAGAGACAATCAAATCATAAAGCACCAGAGGATGAGAAGATCCTGGGATTATTGTGGCTTAAAGGAGACATGGTTCTCGATGAGTTTTCACTCTTCTCACCTACTTTCTAGAGCTAATCATGGGTTAGAGCAAAGAGGAAGAAAGACGTGCCTCCTCTGGAGGGTGAAAATGAGGCCACGGTCAAAGGTCTAATTCTGATCGAGAGGTGGTGGGACCCGAGAACCAAGGTCACAGGGCCTAGGGAACGGTTACAGGAACGCACTGTTTAAGGACAGGATTTCTTCTGAGAAATGCATCATCAGGCAGTTTTGTTGTGGTGAGCAAAGAGTGTGCTTACGCAAACCTAGATGGTATGGGGTGCCACGCACCTAGTAGAGTACCTGCTCTTACTTTCAGACTACAAACCTCCAACAGGGGTGTCCAACCCTTGGGCTCTTCTGGGCTACACTGGAAGAATTGTTTTGGGCCACGCATTAAATATACAAACACTAATGAAAAGTGAGGAGCAAAAAAAAGAGAAGGTTTTAAGTAAATTTATGATTTTGTGTTGGGCTGCATTAATAGCCATCCTGGGCCATGTGCGGCCCATGGGCCACGATTTGGACACTCCTGCACATGTTATCAAACAAAACATCACCAGATTAAATCAAGCCAAAACAATGATTAAAAAGTCTCATACAGCCCTGGCTGGTGTGGCTCAGTGGATTGAGTGCCGGTCTGCGAACCAAAGGGTCACCAGTTCAATTTCCAGTCTAGGGCACATGCCTGGGTTGTGGACCAGGTCCCCAGGAGGGGGCACACGAGAGGCAACCACACATTGACGTTTCTTTCCTTCTTTTTCTCCCTCCCTTCCCCTCTGTTTAAACATAAATTAATAAAATTTTTAATAACAAACAAAAAACCTAGTATAGTAAATTCATAAACCAGAACCACAGTCATTTATTATCATTATCAATATTGTGGACTGTAAATAATTGCATGTGCTATGCTTTCATGTAGCGCAGTAGGTTTGTTTACAGCAGCATCGTCACAAATGTGTGAGAAGTGCATGGTGCTGCATTCTTGTGAAAGATATGATGTCACTAGGTGATAAGAATTTTTCAGCTCTGTGAAAATCAGCAGGATCTTGTATAAGGCATACTATAACGAAGATGAACCTTAAAAACGTTATGCTAAGTTCAATAAACCAGGCATAAAAGGTAAGTATTTTGATCCCACTTACAATATATGAAGTGCCAAGGACAGGTAAATTCTTAGAGATGGAGAGCAGGATAGAGGTTCCCAGGTACTGAAGAAGCGGTGGGATGTGGAGTTCTTATTCAGTGGGTACAGACGTCCTGTTTGAGATGATGACAGCTTCCTGGAAGTAGATGGGGTGATGGTTGTCCAACACTGTCGAAGGTCTTAGTGCCACTGGGTTATATACGGGAAATGGTTAAAATGGTAAATTTTAGGATATGTATATTTTACCATACTAAAAAGAGAGATCATGACCAGGTATTTTTCTTCATTCTAACTAATCTCAAAAGAACCGATATTTCTCATGTTACTTGATCCATTTACACAATAGAAAAAGATGTAAAACTCTGTAAGTCATTTTTGAAGCCAGCACAACTTCAGTACCCAAATCTGGTGAAGGTGTATTTCAAAGTTGAAGACTGTACACCAATTTCACATGTCAATATAGATACACTAACACTTAAATGTTTTGCAAATAAAATCTGGAATTGTAGCAAAAGGAGATTTGTTAAGATGAACTAGAATTTATCCAGAAATGTAAAGGTGGCTCAGTGTCAGAAAATCTTATTATAATTTTTTAATTAACAAATTAAAAAACAATCCTTATAGTTTCAAGAGAAACTGAAAAACATATTAGAAAAAATTTCAAAGAATACCCTAAATAAATTATGAAGAGAGAAGTTCTTCAAAGTCTTGAAGTCATTTTAATTTAAAGCAGGAACTAGATGGAAATGTTCATTATTACCATTAATACTTAACATTTTTGGAAGTTATAACAAATGCTATAACATGGATCATTTGATAAAATACTGGAAGAAAGATTAAATCACACCCTTACTGATGAATATAAATATATATTTACAAATCCCACAAATTCTAGCACAAAAATACTATGAAAAAATAATTTTGTAGGTGAACAAATAGAAGGTAAACTAAAATAAATGAATAGATTGTCTTTTATTCAATAAGATCTAAAAGTAAAAATATGGGAAATCCATTAAAATAATAAAAAATATGAGCATAAAATATTTAGAAACACATTTACCAAGAGTGATGTAGAATTGTTATGAAGAAAACTATAAAATCTCTTTGAATTATACATTAAATGATATTTAAAAAATGGAAAAGACATTCTTGGATGGGAAGGTATAATAAAAATACCAATTCTGTTTAAATAAAAATAAGAATTCAATGCAGTTTTAATTAAGACTCCAGAGGGTTTTATTTTGGAAAGGATTTTATAAAATGATATTAAATATGGATTACTAAATTCCTGAGTCTGTCCATGAAGAATATAAAGAGAAGAAGACCTAGGATAGAGGACTTACTGTTATTAGAAATACACTAATCATTGCAATAAAGATCAATATGAGATTGTCTTAAAACTAGAAAACTCAATTTAACAAAAATGATAAAAATTTGTTAAATGATTCTAGTGTATAGGACAGTTCAATGATAAAGTGAGGATGAATTCAGGGGTAAAGGATGAATAAGCAACTTAATTGATAAAGGCGCAAAGAATAAAAATAAACATTTCATAGATGAGAAAATCCAAATGGCCAATGAACATTTGAGAAGATGCTCTAAATCACTGGTAGTCAGAAAAATACAAATTAAATTAAAATTAGTGTTATTTACATCCACTAGATTGTAAAAAATGTGAAAGAATTAACATTTATTGCTGGCTATGCGTGAGGCAATGGGCACTTTCATATATTTGTAAACAAGTTGCATTTTGCTTGGGAAAGCATTCTGGTAACATCTATTGAAATTAAAAATATATGCACTGTTGACCCATAGTCTTACTGCTGGCAAATCATGGGAATATAAATTACTATATTGCTAGATATAGAAATAAAATTGCCAGCTTATAAAATTGTATACACAAGGGTAATGTATTACAGAATTTTCCACGTGGGCAAAATACTGAAAGTTGAAAATACCATAAATGACCCTAATTGAAATAAATATTGGTTTGTCCACATTGGGCGATGTTTTGCTAATAAGCACCCATTAAAATAATAAACTGATTTAAAAAATTAGACTCATTGATTTAGAGCAATGCACTGAAGACATTTTTGAATGAAAAATAAGATTCAAAGGAGTGTGTATAACATGATAGAGTTTTTATCATCAATTTTAAATTCCTCATCAGTGCAGAGGTATGTGTATGTGCATATGTGAGTGCATGCATGTGCAGTTATGTGAGCCAGAGTCAACACGTGGAAGTGACAGCCATGTTCACTCGAGTCACCAGGTTGGTTGGGAGAGACACAGCAACTGTGGGGAAGAAGGGGATGAATGTTCAGAAGAGACAGGGCTGCAGGGAAGCAGGGAGGGGTTCACCTGTGTTTGTATGTTTAATTTATTGCAACAAGCATGTGTTAATCCATAATTTAAATATATATTACATGGTTAAATTCTCTTTGATACTGCGATGAGCTGAACAGCTCCCGCCTCCTCCCCAAAACCATGTCCACTCAGAACACAAATGTAATCATTTTACTTGGGGAAATTATCATGGCAGATGTTATTAATGTAAAGACCTCCAGATGACATCATTCTGGATTAGGGTGGACCCTAAATCAATGACAAGTTTTTGTACGTAGGGGGCAGAAAACGCATGAAGAGGAGAAAGCCACTTCAAGGCTGAGGCAGATATGGACAGAGCCGCAAGCCAAAGAATGCCCACAGTCACCGGAAGCAGGAAAAAGCAGGCATCGGCATCGCCGCGAGAGCCACTGGAGAGGGACAGCCCTGCAGACACCTCGATTTTGGACTCCTGGCCTCTATATCTGTGAGAGCGTCGATTTCCGTTGTTCAAGTCACTAAGGTTGTGGTCATTTGTTATGGCAGCCCCAGGAAGCCAATGCAAATATTAGACTCCTATTTCAATGGAAGTTTTCTGCAAATTCCAATTTGTAAAAAAATTAGAGCTGTCCTGGCTCAAGAATGCGATTCCCTGCCCCACCTGCCCCGTCTCTGAGTTACCACGGAAACATCAGGCCTGCCCAGAGCACAGCGAGAACATTCCTGGCTTAGGCCAAAGCCCTCCCTCTCGGCACCGAAGAGAAGACTGAACTTGAAGAGTGTTTCCCACCTTTTGACAAGCTAAGCAAACTTGCAAACTCAAGATGACTCGATGCCCTTTCTTAGTTCCTTCCTCAAAAGGTTCTGGTGCTTTTGGGTCTATCACCGCTGGGAGAAATTCAGTAAGCTCTTCTCTCAACAGGACTTTGACAAAGCCATTTTTTAACTTTTCACAAATGTGTTTCACTGCACACAATCACTCTTATAAAGTTTTATTAACTTTAAAAAACGTTTCTGCATTTTCTCAGGAAAGAGTTTTGCATAATGTGCTGGTTTCTTGCTGAAAATCCCTAGATATGTATCTTTCACTTGAAATATGGATCCCTGGTGAATTCTTAATTCTGTGTTTCTGACCCATTGTACAATGAAACTAAGCTGAGAATTCCCCTCACTTCACTGCATGAAAAAAATCCAGCGTATAAAAATGTATGAGAGGCAGGACGCTGGGGGTGCAGAGAGGAGGACAGCGGTGGGAAATCGCGGGCAGGAGGAGGGAATGCCGAGTGGTTAACGGAGGTCAAGGCTCTGTCACCCAGCGCGCACCACAGGATTCCTGTAGAGCAAGGCAGTTTCCTCAGCGCGGCTGCTCCTTTATTTCTACAAAAAAATAAAAAGAAAAGGAAGAAAAGAAAGAATTTCCCACCATCTCCAAGGCAGCATCTCAAGGAAAGTGAAAGGTTCTGATGCGCTAGGGGAGGCTGGAAGAGAGGGGAAGGGTCACGTGGGGGAAACACGGCAGCTACCATTTTGCAAAGCTTCTATGGTTGTCCTGGAGGGTTGAGATCAAGATATGTCTTGTGCGTTAGAGGGCGGGGTTAACTGGAGCTGAAAAAGTAGTTTATAAAGACCTTCTACTTGACTCTTCTGCTATCACACACAGATATTGTGAGAATTTTAGAAAAGTAGGTTTAAAAAGCCATGATGGTTACGTGTTAGCATGGGTCACGTGAAAAGCAAAAGGATGAAGAGACGCAATGCCAAGCCAGGATGATCAAAAGAGAGAATGAATGGGTGGAGTTTTCTCTGTTTACCACAGTTAAGCGTTTTATGTATTTGTACTGAGGAGGGATATAGAAGATATCATAGTTATACTGGGAATATGTGTAGTTTTTAATACATGAAAGATAAATATATATATCACATTTGGTAAACTGTTTATAATTGCTATTCTGTTCGATGATGTGGGCTCTGTCCCTCTTGCTGAGTTTCCAAAGAGTATAAATATGTATCAAATATTGCACAGGACCTATGTACAATTAAAAATATATATATATATAATATATACATGCATATATGATATGCTGTACTCCAAGAAGCTGTTTGTGCCCCATTATTAAGACAGAAGGCTTTTATACTTGTTACATCTAAATGAAATTGGTATTAGCTATTAGTAATAGAAAATATAAATTTTGTGTGTTCCGCTCCATGCACAAAACTTCCCTGCGTTGGAGCCTCTTACAGTGTCAGTAAACACCTAAGTTAAAGGGCTTTTTGGATATTTTAAACATCTGTCAGTAGCTGTGTAAACTGGGTAGGCATTGAAGTGAGCTCCATAGTGAAGATCAGGGAACATCAAGCAAATTAGCAGCTCTACTTAGGGCTTGGATAAGACTTTTTCCTAATTTCCATTAGCGTGGTCTTTTATGTTTCCAATTAAGTTATTAGTGCTGGGAGATCCAGGCAGAGGTACGTAAGAGCCTTTCACTGGTGGGGAGGGGGTGGGGAGCACAGGCCTTGGTCACTAATTAACAGTCTTTCTCCTCCATCAGTAATAGAAATGTCAGCTGGAACCCTTAGCACATTTACCGTCAGAAAGGAACCCTGAGGTATCGGGTGATGTTTTTCAATTTTTCCAAGTCTTTGTGGGCACTAAAGAGATGTTTTTCTTTGATGATGACTGTTTTATAACCTTTATTTTGAAATTGCCGAGGTTTTTATTAAATATGGAGGTTTCTAGGCCTCGCCCCACATAAGTAAGATTCGGTAGAACCCTGGTGAGCCCCGGTGTCGGTGTCAGCTGGTCCGAGGGGCACCCTGAGCTAGAATTCTTCTCTCATGGGAAATCCCTTGACCTAGAGTCTGACAGGCCACCTCTCACTTCCTCATTGTAACTACATGAGATAGACTGAAAACTATCCTCTATTTGGTCAATGTAACTCTAACCAGAGTGTAATTTGCCACTGAAAATGCCCCTTTCTTTCCCCCTCGTTAGGGTTATGGAATAGAAACCCACCCCAGGGCAGTGATTCCCAAAGAACCCCTGCATGAAACACCAATTTGTTATCTTCCTGGGCAACTAGAAAAACTACTTAAGTCTGGAAAATCCTTTATCTCCTTTTCTTGACTTCCCACTCAGATCTCATAGAAGTTTCTGTCTTGTTTAATATTAGCTGTGGCAGGTACGTCTTTCAGATGTGACTGTTCTTGGGGCCAGGGTCGATGCTTATAGTCGACTTAGCATCGCAGAAGAAAAGGAGTCTGACTGCATCGCCCGTTACCCCGTTTGCCTCCAGTCCAATGCAAAATTGCTGATATGTGACTCCACGGTGTCTTCATCTCCTGAAACACAGATGCTGGCAGCTTGGATTTATTTTTCATTGCTTGGACAACCTATCATGGACAATGTGGCAACTTGTAGCTCTATGATGCCAAATGAACTGCCTGAGAACTGGAGTGACCTGGTGTAATCTGGCATCAAGTCAGTCTAAGAAAACCTTCCCATTGTCACAAAAAGATTCCTCTACCTGGGCATTAGACTCTTCGTCAGATTTCCTAGGTCTGCCCCCTTGCCTGAACCTTCAGCGGCTTCTGTGGACACTGAGTCAGCTCTTCTGTGGACAGAAGGTCATGTCCACTCAGTACTGTCCCCTGAGACAGAAGCGTCAGTCTGTTGGTCAGTCACTTACTCTGGAAGGGCTAGACCTTTCTACTTGACCAAGCCAACCGGACACATGCTTAGGATTCCTGGCTCCTCCTAACCCTTCAGGACTTGGTGAGTCACCACGCTGCAGGGTTGTAGACTGAGGCTCTCTGATAGAGGCCACCCGATGACAGGTGCGGAGTGCATGGGCGTTAACTCCCCAAGAGGTGACCGCAGGGAAGAAAGTCAGGAGAGACCACTCAACTAATTCCTTCACCCCCTGCCTTGTATCAACCACTTCTTGGCAGTTTCTCTTTGCACTTGGCCCAGAGAAGACTTGTGTCCTAGAGAGGACTCCTGTCCTGAGTGGCCCACCCTGGTGATCACGCCGCGCTGTCTCTCTGGTGTTTGTGCAGAAGCGAGGGCAGTGTGTAAAGCCTGCTCCACGTTGGTCCATGACCTTTCTTACCCCTTTCCCTTGGATCGTTATTGCTGCCTTGTTTTGTACCCCCCAACGAAGCACCCACACGTCAGTCCTTGCCTCTGCTCCCCTTCCCAGAGAAGCCTGGCTGAGACATGTGGCGAACGCAGTGCATTCCACACTTTTCACAGCCCTCCGTGCGATCAGCAAAGGCACATCTTTTGAATGTCTTTAGGGCTAACTATAGCATAAATATACCCCCACAAATTGATTTCTAATCATGAAACGCATGAATCGAAATGCTTACGTTTTTGATTGTCATTAGTTGTCACGAGGGGGAAAGCGTAGCCTAGGTGGTCAATATAATCAGGTCCTTCATTTCTGTGTCAGGACGTCACTTCAGCGAGTGCTTCGGGTATGTCCGTGTGCTGCTCTTGCCCCCCCTGGTGCTGCAGGAAGGCACAGGCGACCGCCCCAGACTCTCTCTTCTTCTCCTCTTTCAAAGCTCACATAACGTTTTCTTCTCTGTGCTGGGCCTGAGCACAAGGGAGCAGCCACCAAGGTACAAACCTAATTTTCTCCTTCCGTGGAACTTTGGGGGCTTTAGAATTGCAACTGATGGACCCAGTACAATAGCAGCTTTCAAAAGACTGATTTTTTTTTTCCCTGTGTGGACGCCGGAGCATACGAAATGAAGTCTGTCACCACAAAGAAAGCATTTTCTCGGGCAAAAGGTCAAAGGCTGGGACAAAGAGTAGCGGAAGGCTCCTCTTGGTGTTTACACTGATGCTGCAGGTCACACTGATAAAGGATGTCTCTTTTGTTTCCTTTTAACTCTTACAAACATTTGCCATTTTTAAGCCGATTGCATTTCCTCCCCACGGGGAATCAGTGAACACATGTGTATTGATCAGCTCTAATGGCTGAGCATGATCGTTCTATTTTATAATCATTCCAATAATAGTGTTTTTCAAGAAAGTAGTACGTTAGCTCTCCTTTTCTTTCAGCCTTGAAACTGAAACGGGCCACTATAAAGCTAAGTGACACCGTTTGACCGTCAGAGTTTCCACATTTCAACTTTCGAGTCACCAACAGAGCAGGGATTTGCTTGGCCCTACATGTACGGACATGGGCACACACATACACACACGCGTTTGTTCTTATAAAACATGTCACCTGTAGTTTCTGTAGATGTCCCCATAGGGAAAACCTCATCGGAGGGACTCAACTAATTGGGTCCCTGGGGCTCACCTCGATCCTTCCCCTGGTTTATGAATAGCTACATTCTTGCTGGCCTTCTGAACATTGAAAACCCGGGTTAGGTTTTACCTGCTTAGTTTTTCTAAGCCTTGTTATGCTGAACAACACAAAAGAAATGTGGCTTTTATTTTTTTTAAGAAATGAATTTATTTTGCTTCATAATTTTTTCTTTAAAAAGTTGATTCTGTTCTTTAGTAGAATAGGTAATACCTTGTGTGATTTTAATTTCTGCCCTTAAAAGTGTGTTGAAAAGCCTTCCAAATTTGTGCATATCACGTAGGGAGCTCTTTCCATTTAAGTACACATTTCAAGGAATTGGAACACATGGGCTAGAAACGGAAACAATTAAACTTAAAACGTGTGTTGTGTTTTCCATGTTAGAAAATAAGTCCTATTTCTAAAATAAAATTGTGGGTAGGTATTACATTAAAAGTTTGATAGTTGGATATGCTCGGAGGACAACATTCTTTAATAAACAAGAGTGGTGAGAAGATATACTACTTAAGGGCATAGCCTGTAAGGGAGATGTTATTTCCTTTTATTACTGGTTCCTACTAGAGAAAACTTCAATAAAGGAGATGTTTACCTCCCCGAAAATGATATGAGGCCTTGCAATATTTAATCAAAAGAAAGAAAGGAAAGGAAGCTACTGCTACAGGTATTGTGTTTGTCTCTTGGGGCAGAAGAAATATTGTCCTCTGGTTACTTTGAGTCTTTGTCTGAGTTGCTTTGAAACTTTGGGTGGTGGAGCATTCAGTCCATAGGCGATTCTGTCCATGTGGAACTAGTAATAAGCTCTTTGGAAGAGACTTGTAGGGACCATCTTGAGACCATTATTTCCCACATCACTAAGAAAGGACTCACTGCCTTTGAGATGTGATTATCTTGTTAATTCCTCTCTTAGGTGTTACTTAGGAAACATTTCTAAATGTAGGTTATTTACTTTGCAACTATAAAGGAGATGAAAAAATGTCCCAAGATGAAGTTAGAGCTGCATACTTAGTTCATTTGTTTATTATCTAAATATTTACATGATTTTCCAGTGCAAGAGTAGCAAATTCAACGACATCTTTAAGAAGTTGCAGCGTGATAGGCTGCCATTTTGAATGTCCGAGGTATGGCATTTATTAATTGCTTACAGTTACTGAATTTTCATGGAACTGAGTGACTGGATGTACTCAGACAAAGCTACTTCTTAGCAGGCGTCTCTCATGTGGAGCATCACTTTTACCAGTTAAATGGAACTTTCTGCACCTACTTTGAAAATCTATTTTATTAAGAATAATAAAGTAATACATTGTTTTGATTTACTACTACTGTCTTAATAGAATTTGAACCCAAATAATTAATGATGGTGATTGAATATGCTTCAAGAGGGCTCTGATGATAAATATCAAATGGTTAAATATTTTGCTTAAATTCAAGTAGTAACATTCTCTTTCCATCCATTTTTGCTATCAGCTGTTTAAATAATGGAAATATTGAGTAAAATGAGTAAAATTTAATAGTAAATTCATATCTGACGTTTTCAGGAGACATCTCTCTCTAGCTGTTACCACTTAGACCATTTTGTGTCTGTGTATCAGCTGCTGTATTTGCAAAAGAATATGAGAACACAATAAAACTGACATCATGTAGACTGCTACGTACCTTTGAAACATCCCAGTAAATAAAACAAATAGATTTTTTGCTATTTGAATGTTTTGTTATCTGACTCATTTACCCTTCAAGATGCTTACAGATGTTAGACCACGTTGGTCTGATACGCACATATGAGGTGAGTATTACCATTTCACAAAACATTTAAAGTCTGACATTTGAATATATGTTGTCATTTGAAACATCAGATGTGAATATCTTATTAAATTATAATGGTTGAAGTAATAATGTGGTACTGAACAAGAATATAAAATCAGTGAAAATGAATAGAAAGTCCTGTAAAAAAATATGAAGACTATTCAATATTAATATGATAAAAGTAATATTTCCAATTATGTGGCGAAGGAAAGACTACTTAGTAACACTGCTCTAATAGATTAAATACTTGGCTGAAAGAAGAGATGGAGATGTGTTTCTGCCTTGTATTCTGTACCAAAATAAATCAATTATTTAAATGTAAAAATGAAATCAAAGAACTACAGGAAAAGAGAATGGAATATGTTACCTGGACTCATATTTGAGAAGAGTGTTCTAAGCATAGCACCAAAAGAAGACAGAAATAATGACAGTTGGGTAGATTTGACAAGCGAAATTTGAAAACTTTGCTAGAAACATCATAAATGACATTTAAAATACAAAACAAAGGGAAATAGCAAAAAAAATTTAAGGCAAGGACTAAATTTCTTAAATGAAGAAGCAGATTTTATAAATCATTAAGAACAAGAAGAAGATGGTACTAGAAAAAAGGACAAAGAGTATGAAGGATGGCTGAAAAAAAGAAGAAATGCAAAAGGACAATAAACTCGGGTAGAGAGGTCCAGGCTAACAAGTTGTCAAAGGAATTCAAATTAAAATAATAAAGTATCATTGTTTTTTAAATCAAATTTGCAGAACCTTTTTACATTTTTTTTTACCCCAGCATATATGACCGTGGGAGTACAGTAAAAATTGGGGTAGCGTTCCTGGTGGGCTATTTGAACTTATCTTTTATAAAATCATAGTATCATTTAAGTAAAAATAGAAACTGTCTGTTATATTCATTGTATGTACCTAGTATTCACAGTAATTATAGCTGGTCCTCAAGTTTTTATGTATTTCTGAAAGTGTTACAGTGAATATGTTTCATGTTTACAGTTAGGAAAAGAAACATTAATATTTAAGGTATTTTACAGTATCATGCATAGTTTCAGGATCAAAACCCCCCAGATTTAGTTATATCAGTTTTCTTCTGACATTATTTTAAACCGTTTTTGTAGGTCTTGATACATGAATCACTTGGAAGATAAAACAAATATTCTGAATAAAAACATATGGATGCTCTTGAATCTATTTTCCCAGTGTTGATATATTCAGGCAGACATGAAAATGTTTCTGACAAGGATTTGCAAAGAGATAAACTACAATGTCTTGCTTTAAAACTCTACAAACAAATGTGTCTCGGTTCAAATTAGGTTAAACATTTTCTGAAATTATTTTTATCTTGCCAACTTTGAAGCTGCTGTTCTCTCTGATTCAGAATTGTACACCTGGCCCCTGGCAAACATGTTTTCATCTTTTAACGATCAGCTGAGTGCCCCCTCCTACATCCTCTCCTCACACAGGTTGCACTGGCCACTTCTCCTTGTACGTTTTAGCCTATACAAGCCTCTTATCCAATGGCAACCTCAAACAGGGCCATCGCCCCCGGCCCAGAAACTGGAATAGTGTCAGTTGGGTGGCCAAATGAATATTGGTCGGATGAGGTAAAAATAATACATCAAGTTTATATCTTGGAATTTTGAAGGCTGTTGCCTGGACCAGTAGAGTCTGAGAAATGATTAGAGGACAATTAAAAATTGTGAATTTTTATGTGGTAATTTATCCTTAAATAGCAGAAATAACATAGATAAGCTATAAGTTCAGGAGTCTGGATGAATGATCACAATCTTTGAGGGGAAACAGACTAAGATTAAAGCACATTAAGAGACAGCATAAATGAAGCGTGTTAAGATTTGAAGCAAAGAAGAACAGAAATAAAGATGGAGTGAAAGGCTATGTTCCATCAAACCAAAGGACCTGTCTATAAAGCACTGCTTCCTTTGTAGTTCTCTTTTAAAAATTAGGTGGTAAATCTTATTGTTTTGGTAGCCATAGTGCTTAGTACAGTTCTCCAATTACGAGCTTTGTCATGAACTTCTGAGCCTTCCTATTTATAACCTTGTGTTTTTACTAATCTCCTCCCAGATTTTCCACATTTAATTTACAGTATTAACTTATGAGAAACTAGCACCATTTCTTAATGAATTTACTGCTATAGTCTATGTGAGGAGAAGTACCAAAACTAGTATCAATGTGTCAGAAGGATGTCAAATTTGCCCAACTTAATTCTGATGTTTTAATTGTACCTCGCTAAACTTGACTCAGGATGGATTTGTAATAATGGATTCATTCATTCATTCATTCATTCATCATTCATTCATTCATTCCTGCTGTATTAGACTTCGCAGGTTGCGATAGTAAAACACCTTGGGCTGGGTGGCTTAAACAACAGCAATTGACTTTCTCATGGTTCTAGAGGCTGAAAGTTCAAGATTAGGATGCAGGGTTGGCGTCTGGTGAATCCTGTCTTCCTGGCCTTCTTCTCACTGTGTTTTCACGTGGCCTTTTCTTATGCTATAGCTTTGGTGTCTCTTCCTCTTTTTATAAAGACGCTTGTAGTGGATCAGGGCCTCACCGTTTTGGCCCCGTGAACCTTAACTACCTCCTTAAAGGCACTCGCTCAAATACAGTTATGTCTGGAGCTAGGAATTCAACGTACACATCTTAGTGCACACAGTTCAGTCAGCAACACCTGCCGACAAGAAGGCTCGATGTGTTTCTCAGCTGCTGCTTGTCTCTAGGTCCTGACTTACCTTTTCTTAGGAGCAGTTGCTTTAGAAGCTCATAATTTTGAAAATCATTTCTCTATCCTTTTGAGATGTACATCTTTTTAAAGGCATCTTCTAGTTTTAACCCCTGGGGACGTCGTTCCCAAGGGCCTGGGAGCCATCTCTTCGGAATGGAATCATCAGGAAAGACAGTGTCCTTGTCCCTCTGTCTCTATGGGAAGGTAGGAACCTAACTTCAGTGGGTACCTTGCTCCAAGTTGTGAAGTTACCCCTTACTCAAGGCTGTGAGAAAGTTTACTTTTCCTTTGGGTAAACCTATTAGTGAACATAGATGTTGTACATTTTAGCCCACTCCCCCCCTTCTCTGAGAGGTTTCTAAATATTAAGGAGAAGCATCTCATAGTCAATGTTTGCTTACTCTGCATCAGCATAGGTTCCATTGTTTTTATTAATTATTTGTTCTTGCATTTTTCTATTTTTAGTGGAGCTATATTAGATATATATCCATCTCAGATATATTCTTTAGAAATTTCTTTAGCGAAAATACTGTATAGCTTTTGCATGTCTGAAATGTCTTTTATTATTATTATTTGGCATACCATATTATTTTATATTAATTTTTCAGGTGTCACCCTTCTTCTTAAATATTATTCTGCTGGATATAGAATTCTATGCCAACAGCTATTGTTCTTTTAGCCTCTTAGTCAACTGTATTTATGGGTGTCTATGGGATTTCTATTCTGATCTATTTTTTTCTTCTTTCACTAATACCACACTATCTTCATTACTGTGGCTTTATATTAAGTTTTGGGGTCTGGTAGTATCAGTCCTGAAACTTCATTTTTCTCTAATATTTTGTTGATTATTCTGTATATTTTGTCTTTCCATATAAACTTTGAATAAACTTGTTGGTATAACAAAAATAGCTTTCTACAGTGTTGATCGGGATTGCATTGAATGTATCGATCAATCTGGAAAGAAATAACTTCACAGCCATACCGAGTCTTCCTATCATGAACATGGGCTATCTCTCCATTTGTTTCATTTTTCCTTGGCTTAATTCATCAGGGTTTTGCAGTTTTCCTCATATAGATCTAGTACTTGTTCCTTTAGGTATATATATAACTGTTCCAATTTTGGGGATGCCGATATAAATGGTATTGGGTTTTTAATTTCAAATCCCAACTTTCCATTGCTTGTATGTAGTACAGCAACTGACTTTTGCATATTAACCTTGTATCCTACAATCTTGTCATAATCACTTATGAATTCTAGGAGTTATTTTTTGTGATTCTTTCAGATTTTCTACAGAGGTGATCATGTCATTTGTGAACAAAGGCAGTTTTATATCTTCATTCTCATTCTATATACCTTTTATTTTCTTCTCTTGTCTTATCGCATTAGCTAGGACTTCCGGCATGATATGTTGAAAAAGAGTGTGAGATAAGACATCCATGACCTTTTCCTAATCTTAGTGGAAAAGTTACTAGTTTCTCACCATGAAGTATGATGCTAACTGTAAGTTTTTGTACATATTCTTTATCAAGGTGAGAAAAGTTTCCCTCTGTCCCTAGTTCATTGAGAGTTTATATTATGAAGATGAGTTTTCAAAATATTAAATCCATATCCTCTAAAAGGTACTTTTAGATATGAGAATCTCAAATTTAGTTGTGGAGACCATTAACAAATAGATAACATTTAGAGCCAAAGCTGTGGATGCAATTAGCCAGGGATATAGTGAAGAAGAATCCACGGTAGGATAGTGTTTAATTTGTAAAAGTTGAAAAGACTGTGAGATAACAAATGACCTCTCAAACTGATCTTAAGTTTCTCCCTTACTACAGTCTCCTATAGTTGGGTAGGTGCTTTCTTCCGACTCAATAGTAGAGAGAAATAAGAATGGAGGAGACACGATGGGTCTTAACTACCTCATTCGGAAGAGATTCTGTTCTGTATACTGATAGTTCATTGTTAAGGAAGTCACTTGACCCCCCTGCCCTCATTTTCCCGGCAAACGCGTTTGGGGATTACAAGGGAGCACTTGTGATATTTGATGAGCACCATCTGTCTCTGTCCAAAGAGTGGTCTTTGGAGTCTCTATGCCAGTCTGACACCTGGTTTCATCATGTATTTGCTACATGACATTGACCTAACTACTTAACCATGCCACCCCTCAGCTTTCCCCATCAAATGGGGAAAATAATATTATGAACGTTGAATGTGTGGCACATAACAAGCACCAATAATGCTACTGCTATTATTATAATAGTATTATCATTATTATTAGTGAGCAAAGGAATAAACTGTCAGGAGAAGGCTCATAATTGGAATGGTGGCAAAGAGGAAAAAATAACTACCGACAGGGAATTCTGTAGCCTCCCTTTCTTGCCACCTGATGTCGTGTTTCCCAGAATCATATCGCTGTGGATTCATTACTAAAGTCTTTATAGATTGTGACCTTGCTCCAAGGTTTAAAGCCTCTTTAAAAAGAGGCTTTTAAAATTTTTTACATCTTAAAAGGGGCAGAGAAAGAATCGACAAGTTTTCTAAAGAAAAGGCTGCAGAGTCCGGAAGAGCCTGTCTAGCGTTTAATCAAACTGAGGGAAACATTGAGGCCCCCCCTTAACTGGGGATAGTTAGGGACAGCCAGGGGAGCTCTGCTGTGACTTGCTTCCTCCTCAGCAAAGACACAGGTTGAAATCCTGGTTCCTTTGCACCGGAAGCTGCCGCCTACTTGGCTGTTTGGACCACCTGTTTCTATCATATTTCAGTATCATGAAATAATGGCACCACAATGAAAGATATTTCACAGGAAGTCTCCAAAGATTTAGACTATGTTTTGATAAAAGAGGGAGCACTCAGTAACCATGCAAAGAAAGATTTCAGCATTTTATAATCCAAAATGACTAGCTTCTCATTTAATAGCAAACTGTCAGAGATGAATTTCTCACTCATGCGGAAAGCGCATGAAAGGAAGACAGCAAGAAACAGTCGCTTCCGGAGTGAAAGTGGTTTTTTATTTCACTGAACAGTCATTTTGGGGAGCAATAGGGGCTGGGGGTGATGTTCGGGCCCGTACTGCCTTGTGGGGAAGCTGGTGTGAAAAGAGCAGGTCTTTAGGAACTGAAATGGTATCAGACTTGATGTCTGTTTTCATTATTTGTTGTTAATTTCTGTAGGCAACAGTGACGGCTAGAGTTATTTAAGCATGAACCAGGTGGGAATATATTGGAAGGAAAAAGTAATTTTTCCCCCGTATTCGTTATTGTTCAGTTTTACTTTGGAGAAATCTCAGAATGCAAGACGAAAGCACGCAATCATTTCGAGGAAAAAAAAAAAAGCAACACCCAAAACCTCATGGACATAGTAATGCTTGGTGGAGAGATGAATAGCGTTTCATGTAGAAAAGAGGTCTTAGAGGTTGAAATAAAATGGGATACAGTTATTAAGGCCAGGCTTCCTTCTAAATAAATCCTTTGATCTAGCGCAGCCATATTTGGAATCAGGTCCAAACTATTTTTTTTCACTTAATTGCCTCATATGTGCATGCCTACGAGACATCACAGAAAATGGAGGAAACATATTTACTCCAGATGGCGATGCTAAACTCTTTAGGCAAAATCCAGGAATCCAGCTTTATATGATGTAGAATTATATTTTCCATCTACACAGGAGTCTGGTAATACAAACTGGAGAGGGCATTTTGGGTCACTTTTCTCCTCATGGGAAATGTTCATTTCAGATCATTCTATCTTATTTTCTCTTCGGTCTGGGTGTAAGATTTCACTCAGACATACTGGCAATAAAGAAATTAAGTAATAATAGATTCCTTGGTATTGTCTGATCGTCGTGGAGTGGAGCAGGGCCCGTCCCCCAATCCAGACTGCTTCCCTATACTCTGTGTAAGCTAAGGGGCCCTTCAGATCATCACCAAGTGGGAAAAAAGCAAAATTTCCTCTGATGATTAATCATTCGGGCCTTAGCAAGTGTTGAAGAAGGCATTTGGGAAAACAGGCGTCCTCTGAGAGTTCCTCCGTGTTGCCTTTTAATATTGTACTAATCTAACAGCTCTTTGCTTCTCATTTTCTGTGGTTCTCACCACCTCTTTTCACAGTGAGACCATTGTGATGCCCAAACCTCCGCACTACCCTGTTTTTGCTCATTCTCTTCGGCGTCTGCCTGATGGGTTTTGCGTGGTGCATGTGGTGGCTGGACCGGTAACTAGAGCACTTGCCCCGGGTTCACTCAGAAATGACTTATAAACGTGGGCCTGTGAGTTCTTTCCCAAATTAACAACTTCAAAATTTAAAATAGGTCATTTATTATGTGGCAGTTGCTAAACAATATTTTAGCCTGAGGCTATGTTCAGACACTCTATGTCCCATCCACTATTTCCCTGATGGCCCTCTGTTTGTCACAAGTTCAGGCCCCCTCAGGCATTCCCGAAGTTAACCCGGACCTCTCACACACATCCATCCTACATTTTCTTAATGGCAGATTCTTTAATTAACTTCTTAATTGTAGGTTCAGTGCTGTCTAAATGAGAATGTGATCATTTCATTGAGAAAATAATCCAGGGAGGAATGGAGTCTATGAAAATGAGCAAATGGCCAATAACAATTTGGAAAATACTCTTTTTTTCTCTCTCTAATTTTTTCATGTGGTACATCTGCAGTAACACCAGGGAAGGGAAGCAGAGAACTGGATATGTGTTTCATAAACTCTTTGTCTTAAATCTACCTCTTAGGCAGCAAATCATTAACGTGGGTTACTCTTTAGAAAGACTTACTTATTTTTGTTTAGGATGGTGATTCACTGGCATGTGCCACCTGTAATCACATTAGCACGTGTGTTGCACTTTTTCGTTGTCTTTTTAATAAAGGAGAAGTAGGCATGGAGCTTTGAATAAAAGATGAAAACATTTTCAGAGATTTCTGTGATTCTTAGCATCAGATACTGATTTTTTACTCTGTTTTAGGGGGCTACCAAAGACGGCCAACTGAGCAAGTAACTGGCCTGCCTAGTTATAACCTCCACAGGACAAAAGTTCTCTCCAGCATGCTTTGTCTGTTGTGTCCCTACATTAAAGGAAGCCCCGTGGTAGTCCAAGGCCTTGCCTGGTACTTTTAAATGGTCTTAGGTCAGGCAGAAAGGCAGAGGGATTTGGCCCGGCAACGTGAAGAGGTCAAACGCTGAGCAGAGATTAGACAAAGAAGCAAGGGTGTTTTTCCCCTAAAGCAGCAAACCTTGGGCTCAGCCTCTGTGCCCTCTGTGTTTGGATTTGTCTCCGCAAAGCTGAGACTCAGTTATTTGTAGAACAGAGCTTTACAGTAATTGTATGACACATCACAGGGTCACGCAGCTCTCCTTAATTGAGTGAGAATGAAATGCAGAAGATGCAATGGTTAGAGACAACCGAAGCATTTTGCTGGTGAAAACATTCTGTGTGCCAGGGACAACATGCCAGGTGTCACACAATCATGGCTTTCATTTATTTGTATTTTATTTTCTGTCAATCCCTGCATGATTATGAAACATGTTCTGTGTGCCACTGGAATATTAAAGGCATATTTCTAAGATGAGATTAATTTGTGGTTGCGAAGGCAAAGATTATGTTCAATAAATTAATTGGGGAAAAATAAAAAAATTGCTAGTAAGCATTAGGTTAAGGTGCAAGGACACCGGGCAATAAGGAGGTTGCCATCTTTGGGGATTTAGGGGGTGTTGCGAAGACTGACATAGGTATAATACAAAGGTGCTTAGGGACCCATGAGTCCCCTAAAATTGTACCAGTAATTTGGGGTATATGTGCATATTTCATATGCACATTTTTGTTCTGAAAAAGAAGGCCCATAATTTTCTAATTCAGATTTACAAAGTGATCTATGTAAAAAAAACGTTAAGAACCAAATACTATTTTTGAGCCTTTGTTTTCATAAACATTTAAAATAAATTACTGGGAAGGAGAAATATTTTAATTTCACAAATAAAGTTACATTTTCCCATGTTATTTCAGGCATTATCTGATATTTCGGGAATTAAGTATATAGGGATTAGAGTATTAAGCATAATTTAAAACAGAGTCAAAAGGATTAAATGAGGTATTCAGTAGATAGGGGTTCCAACTACCCATATTTGCCCCCTAGTGGGGACTCAAATCACACTTGTTTCTATGTGGCGAACAGGTTGACTGACTGACTGAAAAGCTGAGTGGGCCAGTTACATTACCGGGCCCGGAGAGTCATCTTACACTTAATCCGTCCTGACGCCAGCCTTGCCCTTCCGTTTTGTTGTGCTGGGAGTTTAAGCTGTTTCTGAGGGGCAGGTGGGAAAGGTGAGTTGACAGGAAGTGTCGCTGCAAATGGCAGACAGGAGTATTTATCCTCACTGCCCAGAGCTCTCCTGATCCTCCTTTCTCCACCCAAATTTATTCCACAAGTGAATCAGTTTAACAGGAAAATCAAGAGCATCTTGAAAAGGAAAAAAATAAGTCTCCGTTGACGGCCTGTGAGGTACACAGGTGAGAGTTGCAGAGCCACCCTGTCTGCATTGTCTTGGATGGCAGTGCAGTGGTTATAACTTTAAGAGCCTTGAAAAGCTTAACCCCGTCTCTACTGTCTACCTCAGTGGTCAACTCCCCAAACCAGTGCCCAGCTAACCGTATTATAGATTCCCCAAAATACTGGTCTGGGGGACATGTGCCAGTAAGAAAACGTAGTAGTGTTTGAACACAGCAGGCGTTACTTCTCTTGAAATGTGGGATATTTGAGTTATCCATGAATGTTGGAAGTCATCATTTTTTTCAAGAATAGCAATTGAGTATCAATGGAAAGCTGCCTGATGATATGAGCCAAAGTCTGCTAAAAAACATATAAAAGTATTTGTTAGCCTTATCAGATACACCTCCCATCCCATACTCACAATTATGTCATCATTTTAAATATTCCCTATTTCTGGGTAATTATGGCTCAGTATAGACAGGATACTGGCAAACCCTGTTTGCTTGATGTCTTCAGTGGGCCTACTGATGCACTGGCTAGGCTGAAGGTGATGATTGTGGAAAAGTGCAGAAAGGAAAAAAATAATTTAGTGGCCCTGCCGAAGTTTATTTCAGCAACAATCAACTCCCTCCTTCCCCAACCACCACAGTAACAAGAACTAGTGCGACTCTACGTTCTGCATAGGTAGAACAATCCCTGTGTTAAAGCAAAGCCTTGAGCTTGAAGGTCATGAAGAATTTGACAAATACTGGGCACATGGGAGAGAGATAAAAATAATGTAGAACTGCAGGTACATAGGCAGGTAGGGGTTGTGTTTCTTTAGTCAAAGATGGCGTTTTCCTCCCATGGAAAGGGTTTGTATTTTCTATAACTAGATAGATAATAGATAGAGATAATGCATGGATGTGAAACATGGTTGTAGGTCATTAGGTGGGTGAGAAGCGGGGCGAGGGGACAGGACCCTTCACTTTTGGGAACTCGACTGAGTTACCTACTATCATGAGAAGTAGGTAGATCATTAGTTTTACAGTAACATGGAAAATGTAGGTTTTCAAATTACCAGCATTTAACATAGGATAATGGGCAAATGGCAAATCAGGTAGCAACTTGGAAGCTAACGGTACGCGGAAAATTGAATGCAATTGCTGAGCAAGTTGTCTACAAAAATGGCTGAAGCAGCCGCAGTAATTGCCATGAGAAATCAGACTTGACCTTTGTAATCGTAGAGCGGGACTCAATGCTTGTGAGTGAGTTTTCCAACACATAAATAGTTTTCTGAAATTTCTGCTCATTGAACAGAATTATCTTACTCCTGGTCATGAAGAGGAAGCACTGTGAACATGTACAACCACTGGGAGAAGTGATTTAACAGGAAGGAGCAGGGTGGGCCATGAAGGGGAGGATGTAGCAGTAAACAGCTTTGGTGCCATTTTCACGAGTGTTTCACTCAGAGCCTTGACTGCCAGCCAATGGCCTTATTTGAGAAGAAAACGAAAGGCCATTTCAATGGATTAATCAAATCCAGATATTTTTAACAGTGATTTTTTAAATAAAGTGTATCTTTTTCATCTAAGACTACATTAGCCTTTGTATGGACAGTATAGGGGCCCCTGAGGGCTATATTCTACAAAGGGATAAAACAAAGGAGTGGGACTGGGGGAAGGAGGCATCAAAGAGCCAGGAAAAAAGTGTGGGCCTAGCGAGCACTGTGGCGGGCCATCGGTTTAGGACAGCGTGTTTAGAGTTCATGCTCTGCTGTCCACTGGTCGTCACTTCCCCTCGCTGACCCCGGCTTCCTCCTAGAAACTGAAGAATGTTATTACTTCACTCATGGAAATGTTAATATGAAATGACATACAGCGTGTACAAAGTGCCCCGTGCCAACTCTAGCACGCAAAGGTGCTCAGTGAGTGGCTGGTCTTCCACCGCTATGGCCCTCATCGTGCGAAATGGCTTACTTCTCCTAAGAGGGTTTTAGGGCGCAGTGTTTGAGTTGGCGCACAGGCATTTTCTCTGATCTGCTGGAAAATGCCAGTGGGAGGGATCCAACTGAAGGTGATGCAGGTGAAGTTGACTGAGCTCTTTTTCTCCCACGCAGAAATCTCTGCCATCTCAAGTCATCGTTAAGAAAAATAGAAATAGAATTGCTGATGCAGGCTGTTCCTACAGTCAATAGATCTCTCTAGCTTTTCTAGTATACATCTTTTTTTGATCTCTTTGTATTATTATTTTGATTTCAAAATAGGTAAAAGAAATATAGTTTAATAGAGCTTTTGACGACTTGAATGCTGCCTATAAAATTAATGTGCTTTCTGCCTATTTCACCACAGGATAAGCACTTACAGGTTCAAACTTCTTATTTCAAAAGCTAAACTTTCCATCTTGTTGAAGAAACCTTGTTTCTATCCTGTTGTAGAAAGAGTCAGATAAAGTGACCTCCTGTTTCAGTACAACTAGAGGTCTACTTTATAATTAATACAAAATAAAATTGTCCTTCAAATTGACCAGAATTTAACCGTATTTCAGTTTATTTTAGCACACTCTGTCCTATGTGCTTAAATAACATAATTCAAAATATAATTGCAGTGCAGAAATTAAATATAATTATAGCTTGGAATTAAAGGTAATCAGGCCCAGGGACATGTATTCTTAATTGTGGGATATTTTTAGATAATTTTGTGTTGTTTTTCTTGTGTCTTTTTTTAAACCTTTTTAAAATTGTGATAACAAACACATAACATGAAATTTACTGTTTTAACTGTTTTTCTTTTTAAGTTTTCAGTTCAGTAGCGTTAAATATATTTTCAAAGTTTCCCTCGAAAATACTTTGCCTTGCGCAGTGAAACTCTGCAGCCACGACACAACCACTCCCCGTTTGCCCCGCCCGGCCGCTGGTCGCCGCCGTCCTGCTTTATCTTTCTGCGAACTCGACTATTTTAGATACCTCATACCAGTCGAATCATACAGTATTTTGTTAAGTGGTAGGCCCCAGTTTTTTAAATTAAAAAAAAAGCTTCAGAATACTTTGCCTAATGAATCACATGTAATTATGTTGGTGTTCAATACCGGGAAGAGACCTATTTTCTTCCCAGTTTAAAGAAATTATTTTAAAATGTGTCTAAGCTCGTATCAAACTATTTACATTCCCAGATGTCTTAATGTGTGATGTTAAGAAAGTGTGAGTTGGTAATAATATAGTTTTATGTAAATATGTAAGTCGGTCTTACGATATATAAAACATATCTATCAAATTATTTCTGCATATTTTTTCCACAAAAGATGCCTTTCCTTCGAACTTTGACACTGATAAAAGGTTTTCCTTATAAAATGAAAATAATCTCTTCATAATAGAACAAACAGAGATACAAAAATAGGGCTTCACATTTTATTCTAAGAATGAATGGTGGTATTTGAAAATAAGTAATTTCATGTTTATAGTTTTCCATCACATTTAGCAAAGAGCCAGAGGACATGCTTTGCAAAAGACAGAATTAATTTTTAAGATGTGCTCTGCCAAAAACACATTAACGTTTAAGGAAACTCGGTGAAACCAGTTGTAGATAATATCAACTAAATAGACGTTTATGAACATGTTACTTAGGAAACTTTGAGAGGGCTAGGCCTGTCCATAATTTATGATATAGACCAAATCACCACATCTCTAGCTGGACTTCAAGGATTTCTTTTTAATAAAGATGGTCCGTTTCAGCAAAGGAGATCAACCAGTTGATTACCCAGGGATGTCTGTGCAGAGAAGAATGTGAGCTCCCCTCACTGCCATAATGGGAGCATTTATTTTATCAGTAGTGGGGCTGTCTCACCTTTTATTTGTTTATTGTTTATTTGTTTGGCATGAAAATGCTCTATGCTGTTGCAGATTTGAAGACGCTGTAAATCAAGGCACAATTAAGTCACATTCAATACAGGTACCATCAGATCAACATTTTCAGTAACTTCGACAGTGCCTAGGTAGAATTGGATGGTATGCACAGATTGTTCTGTAGTTGTACAGTATCACTGAAACTTGATAACA
This sequence comes from Mormoops blainvillei, assembly GCA_004026545.1. Taxonomy (NCBI): domain Eukaryota; kingdom Metazoa; phylum Chordata; class Mammalia; order Chiroptera; family Mormoopidae; genus Mormoops; species Mormoops blainvillei. The sequence goes on along the minus strand of PVJD01002395.1, from coordinate 159,276 downwards.
AAGACATGAAACTCCAGACAGGGTTTTAGCTCTTTGGAAAACATAAAAGAGATCAGGTCGGGCCATTACTCCTGTGGCTGGAGGAATGCCTCCTGGCTGATGATGACAAATGTCTCAGAGAACTTTCCTCATAGAGTGAAGGGAGCAGAAACAGCCCCCACGGGAAGCCCCACTTGACAGTGATGGAGATGCCAGCCGGGTGGCAAGGATCAGACAAAACCGACGCAAACGTAAGCGGAGAGATCCCGAGGGGTGTGTACCAGGGGCTGGAAAACTTTGCTGCCAGAACAGGCAGGGTGACCTGAATACCCATGAAAATCTCAATTCCACCTTCTGTTCAGGTGCTGTGGTCACGTGCCCGAGGAGCGAATGCTTGACGATGTCATCGCTCTCCTGGTGACAGGATGGAAAAGGGCAATGTGAAGGTGAAAATCCTCTTAGCAGGACCTGACAGAGAGATGTCAGCGATGAGGATAGAGGAAGTTGTTGGCACAGCTGGGACTGGAATTCATGACAGAGGAGGAGGGTTGACGTGAGAGATGCTCAGCTGAGATGGGTCATCGGGGGAAGGAAGGGATACTAATAACTTGTGGGCCACCGGGCACAGGCTTTGGCTTCCAGTGGTTCGTGTGCAGACAAGCAGCTAATGGACATGATGGTGGATGGAGAAGGAGGATCTTGTGGGGAGAACGAGTGTTAAGAAGACACACCGAAAGGACGAAGGTTGGCCCTGCAGCTGAGATCCCATCTTCCTGAGCATGTTTTGATACAAAGGGGAAAGTGTAGTGAGAGGGTGGCAACAGTAGTGGGGAGTGTGAGTAGAAAAATAAATTGTAAGTCACAGTGTTGTTACTAGACTGACTTCTTAAAACAACGAAGAAGGGCTGAACGTATCTCCCAGATTTTAGTCTTTCATTTACTGCTCTAAAGACAGGCTCTCCTTACTAATACATATTAACTGTTTACTGTATCCCAGGCCCCCTGCACTTTCTCATTTGAGTCTCATAACAACCCTTTGCAGGAGGTACTAATATTTCCCTAAATTTATGTTGAGGAATCCAAGGTCGCGGTGCCCCAGCCAGAGACTGTCGCATCTGGGACCCAACCCAGGCCTGCCTGCCTGCAGATTCTCACTTCTGAACAGGCAGGATTGAAGCAAACACTCGTTCTGATTTCACTTGACTTGTGTGTAGGTGCGTTGAAAAACTTCTTTGATTTATCACGTGTTCGTTGTCTCCTTCGCTTAATTAAAAGCTCTTTGTGTACAGGGACCCTGCCTCATTTGTATTAGGTGGTGCATTTTTATTACCAAACTGCAAACTCTTTCTCCATTTTTGTTCTTTACAAAAGGTCTTTCTAGGCATTTATCGTCACTGACTCTTAATCAATGTGGCGTTTTATATTCTAAGCGATAACGAAGCACTCCGCTGCGGAGGCCAGAGCAGGCTGGAGGTCCACTGCACCTGCCCTATAATGGCCTCCTTCCTTGCCTTTCATGTTGTCATTGAGCTTAGTGGTCACCCCATAACCTTCGGTGGCATTTCTGAGTATGGTCAGCATCACAGAGATATCTTTTTTTCTCCACCCGAATGTCATTATATAAATTCCATGCTACCTGGTCCATTTTGCTCTACTTGGAAAGAACCTATTTAGAATTTCTCCAATGCTCCACACATAAATAACCCAGAGAAGTTAGCCACAAAGGACTTTCAGGTACTTTTAAAAAATTTACCCCCCCACCCAACTACCTTCACTATTCCATACCCGTATTGAAATATGCTTACGTATCTAATGTGCCCCAGACCAATGTCAAAGTCAAAATCCCATTTTGCAAGGGATATAAATCTCTGAATTTGAAATAGCTTTTGAAAATGTTTGGAGTTTTAATTTCATACTTGTGTAATTTTAATGTGGGTCAAGAAAATGGAATGGTAAATGCAACTGGTGGTTGGAACAATAGGACAGCATCTACTGCAGAGAAAAAAAGGAAAAGGGGTAGCATTAATCATGTATTTTCAATCCATATGCATAGAAGAAAAATAATTTATCGTGTGGATTAATAAAACTACATTATTTTGAGGCTAACGGCTTCGTTAGTCATTGAAACTGATGATTGTTTCCCATTGAACGTCTTCGACCCCCCTTTATCTACCTGCCATTGCTTTGTGGTGCCAGAATTTTCTGCCCTGACTTTAACAGCCTGCTCCTTTCTTTCCTCTTCAAGGTTCTTCATATTTTTGTCTGAGCTGTGGCACTGCTGTCAAGCCGTTCCCTCGTTTGTGCTTCCCCCTTGCTGTTCTTAAGATCATGGTCTCCTTCCCCTGCTGGGTGGGGACCCCTGAAGGACGTTGGAGCCAGTGCACAGGGACGCCTTCCTGAGCTGTCATTACTGGAGTGCCAGGTGGTGAGGAGGGCATGCTCCCACCAGAGTGGGCCAGTGTCCGCTCACTTGCTGTCTGTCCTCAATTTCATAAAGTTGATTGACTTTAAAAATGTGCTTGGTAGGAAAAGTTAATCTACTTTTCCAAGTCAATTAACAGTGCAGTGAGTTCACTGTAGTTTGCCTACACAATTCGTACTGTGGATTTCAAGGGGTTCTTCTTGCTTTGTTGTGACAGGTGGTTGATCAGAAGTTACCCACGGGCAAACCTACGAGACAGCGCTGACCCCCTTTAGAACACAGTTCGCATCAAATTCGGGTGCATTAGGGTAACGATGACTGAGCAGTCTGTATAAGGGGCAAGCGTAGGAAAAGTTTATCGATTCCATGGCAACACAGAGCTTCATATTTCTCTGCCTTCTCCCAGAGGAGATGTGCTGCTTGGTGGGATTCTTTGTCTCCAGAGGGACCGTGGGGACTCTGGTTTCACGGCCGCTTCTTCGGCACAGTGGCTGAGTATAAGGATCAGAGTTGACTCAGGGTTCACCATGATCGTCAATGACAACACAACTGAAAGGACTGTCACGCCCCGTCTCACTCCCAAAAACCTTCGCCTGAGCACTGCTTCAGGCTGCGGTTTGAAAAGGCACTTAAAGAAGAGCTGGGGTAGAGCTGAGTGTTCCCACCACGTCTGCAGTGGCATTCTGTGTGCACCAGCCTCTCAAGATTGTGCACTAAACATTGAGAGCGATTCTTTAATCTCCGGTTGGTGCCCCATGGAACCGCTCCCACTTCTAAGCCTCTCACCCTACAGCACCTGTACGTCAACAGACGTACCAGTGTCAACAGAACAGATTCCTCCTAATATGTCAGTCAACTAAGTCTGCAAGTCATTTCAGGTCCTCCTTTGAGAGAATGTGAACTGCTCTGGCTTCTCCGGGCTCTGCCAGTGCTGGCAGAAAAGCAATAAAGCCTGCCGGTAAGTGTAACTGTTCAAAGGGGCTTCCTCTTGCCCACCCTGCGTACCTGATTCCAAACATAGAATTCTGTTATAAATAATCAAATCTCCTTTTCCTTCTAGGCTGACAGAATTTTGTCCTGGGTCACGGCCACTTGTCATTTTGTGGTCCCTTGTATAGCTTCCTCCCTTTCCTCCTGAGTTACTGGACCTCACCCTGTTTCCTTGATGCTGTCATCTGAGGAAAGATTTTCTCCATAAAGCACTTCATGAGGAGATATAGTAGGGGGATCATGTAAAAACCAACATTTATTGCTGGGTGTAACTTTGTTTTATTAGCCAATCAGAGTACTTACCCAGAGTCAGGTCTCTCCCGTTTTCACTTTAGGCCCAACTAAAGTAGCTTTTAATTTTCAGAAACCATGAATATCAGAAGACATGAGAGCAGCCAAGGTAGCTTGGTTGATACTTCTGGCTGAGAAGATATAATTATCCATACTGATGTCATATTTGAAAATTAGTACCAAATATAGTTTATCTTGAGACATGAAAATGATAATAGTGATTCAAAGTCAGAATAATATTATCGACCATTCCTCACCGCCTTGTACTCTCCGAGATGGACCCACACACATAACCAACAGCAGTTGTGAATTTTTATTAGTCCAAGCTTAGTTGATTCTGGGACTTTTAAAGTACTGGTATGTGTTTCATAGCAGAAAGAGAAAACATCATGGATTTAGTTTAGAAATTGGGCTTGACGCCAACATCTGAGCCTTCGTTAGAAGGGCATCTTTGGGCAAGTGAGTAAATGATTCTGAGCTTCAATTTTCTCATCTAAAATAGAGGTCATGGTTGATTTAGCTATGTTATCAGACTATGCTCTGTCTTTGGGGAGACTTGTCTTGCTAATATGTCATGAGTGGCTTATTCTGAGGGATTTGACCACTAAAGCAATGCTTGGTCATGGTGAAGGCATGCCAGCCCTTAAAGAGTTGGAAAGTAGGTTGATTTGTCCTGAAGCTGTAAAACAAATTTGTAACTGCCTGAGGCTTTTACTCTGTCACTAATTCCAGTCATGAACTTGATGAGCTTTGCGAAAGTCTTAAGTTTTATAAAAGTCCCTAGCATCACACTGAGGTTTTATGCCCAGACCCTTCTTTCCAGCACCTCTGCTCCCATCATGGGGCCCACAGCTTTCCCAGCAGCCTGTGCTCTGGTGTGATGAGACCCTCGCATCTCATGACTAATGACCCATATTTGAGCAATGTTGTCAAAGCTTAGTGCACAGGCCGGGCAAGAGTAGGGTTGCAGTTGTTTGTTTGGGAAATCGTGCAGCCATTAATACACACTAATACAAGAATGAACTCTGTGTTTCATAAAAGATTTTGCGGGCCTGAGGACTGAAAACAGGCATATAATAGGCTTTCGAGGAAAATCTGTCAAAGACATGGATGAATTAAATCACCTCTCTCAGAGGCGCACTGATCCAGCGAGTGAACGATACTGAGTTTTTGAGGCTTATTTCCAGACCTTAACAGATAAACCTGCCGCAAGGGGGAGCTGCAACGATCAGTGCTTTGGTAACGAGTGCCCCCCACCAATACCCACTCGGGGCTCCCTAGAACAGACACTGTGGGGGAAGGTCGGTGTTCGTATATGCGTTGCGAGTGAGTGTGTGCACACACGCAGGCCTACTGCGGATGGAAGGAGGAATAGAAAATACAGTCAGTGAGAGAGAATGAGAGCCCAGGAAAGCCCTACGTGGATTCGAAAGTTCGCGCAGAAGGGCTACTTCCGCAGAGGGTGGCTCAGAGTTGAATGAGGTGGTTCCTCTACAGGCATCTATCAGTGACAGACACTGTGTTCACAAAGGAAGCCAGACACGCAGTAACAACACACCTACACTAATTTTAGCTACGACAGAAAGAGTGCATGGATGTCTGTCTAAGCATGTAAGGAACCTTCGGGACATGACATTGTCTCAACGGACCTCTAGATGGAGCTTTGGGGGTGAGCGTGGCGCTGGCAAGCCTCTGATTTACAAGGCGTTTGTAAGAAAACAGCTGACAAACATAACACTTACACAGACCCTTCCTAAATGCTGTGCTTTATATATGTTTTTGTGGAGAAATACCTAATTTCCATTTGTCTTTCCCCAGAACGTTTTGAAATTACCCTGAGCTTGTAGCTAAACTGCTGATTAAGTAGGTTGCAAAGAGTTGCAAATTTAGAAGAGAGAGGGCATGAGATTGAGCGCTATAAATGTGATTTATACACGGAGACAAAAGGTAGAGTGGAAATTAAAATTCTTCCAAGTTGTATTATATGATTTAAATAGAGAGCGATTTCCATGAACCGGAGGAAAAAATCAATATAACAAGCGTTTGAAATGTTAGGAAATGCTTACCCAGCATGCTCCCCGGACAACCCCGACCCACTCCTTTCTGAGGTGGGAAGAGTGATACAATATCATGAAAGAGCACCGATTTCTCCCAGGAGAAAACGCTGTGACCATAAAGAACTGCTTACGTGTTCAAACGGATAGATCGCCAGGTGTAAGAACTCAATATTCCCCTGGCTTTGTAAATGAAGGGAAGTTTTACTCTCAGCCTATGGGATTTTTCAGTCACATTTTAAGTCTGGGGACACATGGATTTCAGTATGCGTGGATTCGAGAAAAGCACATGCCACCTGCATTTTGGATGTAATGGGGCAAAAAAGCGATGTTTTCACGCGAGGAAGTCTTCCAATTTACCTTTCATCACAAGTAGATTACATTTGGCTGCACTGTTGTGAACACATATCTCTAAACATTGTATTAAGAGAAATATGTTTTCCATCCCTTTCTCCAGTAGAGGTGTTAAAAGGCTACAAATGAGACATATTTTCATTGCTAAGGCAAAGGGGCTCCTTCTTTTTCATCGCTCTAACCTACTTAACTGTAACATAATACCTTGAAACGTCTCATTTTACATATTAATGGTGTTAACAGATGAGGGACGGCAAGTTCTTCTGAAAATGCATGGGACTATTTAGAGAACACTCAGAGGGTTTGTGTCCTGGAGTGCTGGACCACTTTCTTCAGAGCCGCTGCTCTGGAGGGAAAGTCGTAACTGTTAAACCTTTCCACAGGAAGCATACAGGTTTTCAAATGTGCCCTGCATCGGTATATTTTAAGACAGGTTTCGATTCGGCTGCATCATTTTAGTCTTTGCTAGGCCCATGGTGATGATAACACTGAAAAATAACTTGGTAAGCGGCTTGCTTTCCTACCGCTAAGATTTTTTATCACAAATTGCTAGTCCATGAGAGACTAGCTGTTAAAATGCTCTCCTGATTAATGTGCTAATTAATTAATGCAGCTGCTAAATTGTACTGCTGATTAAAATACACCACACAGAGAACACTGGAAAGGCTCCCAAAATTAGTCAGTCATTCCAGGTGTGTTTTTACTATGGAAAAACCTTGGATACCGGGTGCACTAAGCAGATCTCCGGCCTGCTAATCAGCGTCGCTGCAAAACCTTTGATTTGGGTCCCCTGTTTGTTGACCTCAGTCACCTCAGTCCCGATGTGGACCTGATGTGCAGAACTCAAAGATGAGGCCTAGACCAGAATTAGGATGATTTTTTTTCTCTCTTTTCTCTAGTGAGTTAATGTTCTTTAGAAGTGACCAGTGCGGCCCAGGAGCTATATTTTACTAAGAGGAAAGAATTTGCGGAGCACGTGATGTGTGGTGGGCTCTGTGGCAATTTGGAGCAATAGATGTTTCTTCCAGGTGGCTCCAAAGGCGGTCTCCTTCCCTGAGACCTGGTTCTCAGGTCACATTCTCCCTAACAAAACAGGAATTGTGACACATCCACCATGTGCGGGACGTAAGACATGTTAACTTTCTTTAAGAATTTCAAATTGTAAATTTTAGAATAAGGCGTGCACTTTAAAAATATTTGCTGCCCTGGCCAGTGTGGCTCAGTTGGCTGAAGTGTCGTCCCATACACAAAAAGGCTGTGTCTTGGTCAGGGCTCACACCTAGGTTGCAGGTTTGGTCTCTGGTCAGGGTGTGTATGGAAGGCAACTAATTGACACCTGTCTGTCTGTCTGTCTGTCTCTCTCTCAAAAACAACAAAAGCATATGCTCAGGTAAAGATTAAAAAAAAAAAAGAAAAAATACCTTCGATTACCAGGCAACAAATAGGCAACAAGTCAGTGGAACAGACATTAAGAACTACAGGAATACAAAGGAAAATAAATAATTTGCATTGGTAATAATACCGTCTCCAATGAAGTGGAAATTGATATAAACCTTCAAGGATGAAAGAAATTAGATCCACCAGTGTGAATATGACATCGCTCTCATTTCTTCTGTTCTGCTACCTGTATCATATTTTAGTGGTTTATCACCTGGAATGAATCTTTTATCTTCTTTAACCACAGTTGCCTATAACATGGCTTAATCCCCAAAGGTAGAGAATAATTTCTTCAAATACACACAATGTGCTCCTGGCTAGGAATTCTGTGCCCAGCACATAGCTATTTTCCCTCCTGGTGGGCGTTTCCCCTCCCCATCCTTTCATGGGCATGGGGAAAGGGAGTTGGGAAGCAGAGGTAAGGTAAACTAGTTCTTCCCAGTGAGCCCCTCTAGGTGCAGTTTTGTGGTGACAAAACCTCAGAAATTGCCTCCTAAGAAAAAGGTACCGCTCTAGGAGAAAAAGATGTGCCCTTCTTGGATCTTCTAGATTTTTCTCTGTTCATATGGCTCCGAGGTCTCCACACCCCAGCATGTTGGCCTCATCGTTTGTGCCAATATTGCCCTTGCCCCAGTAGGAGCTTTGACTTGAGAAGAAAGAAGGGTGGCCTGAGGGCGAAGATGGAGAACGGGCATGGGGAAAGAAAACGTAATGTGGTCAGAAATGACAACATCTTGCGATAAGGGCTCTAACAGGGGTGTGTAGAAGGAGTAAAAATAGTACAGTGAACAACAGAAGTACTCGTCCTGGGTTGTCGGCCAAGTTTCCATGGGAGACGTGTTTAATGGGGACTTGGGGTCATGAGAAGTTTCCCGGGGAGGAAGAGGAAGAAGAAAATTTCGGGTACAGACCTAGCGGTAAGGTAGAGCAGTTGCTGGGATGAGGGGCTAGAGACACACCACTGGCTGAGCTGTGGGGGCGCTTCGCCCTGGGCGCAGTCCGTTGTTAGGACTTAGACCAAAAGACATACACACACCTTTTTGGAAAAGAGTATTTCACCACTGACTTTTAAAGTAATAATGCTGATAAGATTAGGCGGACTGACTTCCTGTGAGTTTTTTCATGCATTTAATTTTCTACGGAAAAAGCCCTCACTTTCTGCTTGCACCTGGTCACGGGGCACCACCTTCATCACCGTCCCTTGAGAAACTGGTAGGAGGAGATTCTTACGCTGGGTTACAGAGGGTGGATTGGGGGGCCGATCCCAGGAGGCTGCTAAAGAAGAGATTCGGCATCTTCCTAAAGGCAGTTGAAGCCATCAGAGGACCTGCTTTTTTTTCTTTCTTTCATTTTTGTTAATGTTTCCATCATAAACGAATACGTATTTGTTGTCAAAAGTACTTTAACAATAGGGTAAATTATAAAGAAAAAATTGAATTTTCATGTTCCCTTAATGTCGTGAGCCAGGGTTCATATTTGAGTTATTGTTGTCTCGTAGTTTTTCCTGCACATATACTGTATATATTTATATCTTACATTTATGTTCTTGATGGAAATTGCAGTTTGATGTTCTCCTTTTCACTGAGCCGTATATTATAAACATTTTCCCAGACAAGTAAACATTACTTAAAGCCGTTATTTATTAAGACTCCTTAATATTTCCTTGTTTGGGTATGTGACCATTTTTGTAGCCTGATCACTGCCTTCCATAAGCTTACCGTCGGAACCGCTCATCTGGCGGGCCGCAAAACTGGCTCAGCCAAGTCTGCCTCAGAGAGCCAGCCTCCGCTTGCCGTACTGGCTCGTGCCCCACTCTTTTCCTAAATTAGAATTGGGCTCCGAGTATGGCTGGGTAACGCTAAATGTACTACAGTTAAACTTTTCTCTTGGCATGATGTTCTTCCTTATTTATTTCTTGAGCATTCAGAGAACAAAATATATATATTGGAGAAAGTTAAAGGACTCAGTATAAGCAAAAAGCTAAAGATGACTTAAAATATTTCTTTGGTCTTGTAGCTTGCACTGGTGAGGATTATACACACACACACACACACATACATATATATGACAGTTTCTCATTTTATTTGGATATCCTGAGACTGAAATACACACACACACACACGCACACATGTGTATCCAAAATAAAATGAGAAACTATCCAAATAAAATGAGAAACTATCATTGTTGCCCTCGCCTCACAGTTAGAAGGTCAGGCTCACACTGAAGCCCTAAGTGTTTGTTTTTGATCCGTGGATTCGGATTTTTTTAACTGATGAATTCAACCTGCTTACTCTGCACCTGGTCCAGATCTGACTCTAAGCAAAGCGCCCAGGGCCTGAATCGAAGCAAAGACACGCGTGACCCAGCCGAACATGATGGATGGGTGCCTGGCGCTGAAGTGGCTCAGGAGGGGTCGCTTTGGATTAGACGGAAATAGTTGTGGGGCATTGCCCCTCGCACTCTTGTTCCGGGCTTTGCCCGAGTTTACAGCTGAGCGTTGGTCTGAAACATGATTTATCATGTTCTTAAACATGATTTATCAGCGGCATCGGAAGCCTCCATGGGGTTCACACTAACTCAACCAGGAGTTTCTGCCTGAGGAGAAGGAATTTAAGCACCACTTTCCAAGGGCATCCACGATCTTCACAGATGAATTTAACAGGTCACTTCAAAGTTAAAAAACAACAAAAAAGTGTTTTCAAAGCCACTAAAGTATTTTTAATTTAAACTACAGTCTCATTCACATTATATCATGTCATACAAGTTGGAATCTACTTCTTTCCTATTTTCTGTGATGCGATTTCTGTCACAGGCAACGAGAAGTCACTTTCTCTGGGTTATAAAATCTACCCATCATAGCAGAGCTTCATTGTAGGCAAAGCAGGGGTTCCATGCAGGACAACTAAGATACTGCCAACTATGTGATCAAATAATTTTTTGGATTTTTAATCCCGTGACTTCCATTAATTGTCAAGAAGGACATGCTGCTTTCTCAGGATAAGGGCAGGATGAAACTATTTGGTTAAGTTTGAATTCTAATTTGAGTTCATTTATCAAATGCTCAAATGTTACTTGAATGACTATATTTTATAAAATGAAGTATTCTATTGGGGGTTAATGTCATCATAAATAAAAAAATGCATATATATATATATATATATGTCTTACTACCTTGCATTTCTATAAAGCATTCTTCTATTTCAGAGTGCTTTCCTTATCTGAGCCTTCTAGCGATTGTATGAGATAAATAGGTCAAGGAGAAAGATTTTATTATCCTTGGACAAAAGAAAAGGTTTAGAAATCTTCTGAATGACTTTGCCTTGTAAAAGAATCCCGTTTTCATTCTTCAATGATTGAATTTACATAATGGCTCGAATTGTAATAATGGGAGTGTTTAGGAAAAGGTCAAAGCCAAAAAAACACATAGGGATCTATTCCATCTCCTTTGCGCTTGAAAAACTTAACAAAAGGTCCTTCTGGGTGTTGAAATAAGTTGGGTCTTAGTGATCAGCTCTCTTCTATTAAGGCAATCTTGGATGGAAAAGGAGCTCTTCTTGCTATAGCGAAATCATGATGAGGGAGAAACTTGAATTCTATGCACCAATTTCCCTTGTGTCCGAATGTCTCAGAATCGCCTGGGTTCACTGCCATGAAAACAGCCCCCAATTTCAGGCTCTAATAGTAACAAAATGCGCTGTGTCCACACCCCATCAGTTCTGGCTCTGCTTCCTTTTTTCTTTCACTCCGCCATGACGTTGGTCTCAGGCAGAGCGAAGACAGATGTGGTGATCCACACGTTGCCTCTTAAAAGCTCTAGTTGGAAGCGACTGCATTTCACTGTTGAAAAGAAGTCGCATTGACCAGGCTGTTGTCACGAAGTCAAGGATGCGCTATGCTGCTGCTGGAGGGAAAGCTAATGATTGCTCATGTTAAATCTACCATGATCTTCGGAAGGTTGTTATGAAATGGGAGAGTATCTTAGAGCCGTGTACATTCCGTCATTTATTTTATTGCAAAGGCGATGCTGAATGTGGGCAGGGACTTTTCTAGAATTTGATAAATTCAGTACATTGGATTCCCACATGAAAAAAATGAACGTTTGTGCTCTAGCTCACATAATAGATACAAATGTCAGTTGCATATAAAATAAAAACAATAAGATTTCTAAAGGGAAATGTAAAAGAATAGGTTTATAATGTTAATAGCAGTCCCTAAGCACAAACCAAAAGAAAAGATTGATAATTTGGACTATGCTAATTTTAACAAAGAGAATCAAAAGACATGTAAGAATGAAAAGATAAACCACAGCGTTGGAGAATATTATATATAATGTATACATATAAGATTTGGAATATATACATGACATTTAGGATTTAGAATATACAAAAAATCCCTATGAATCAATAAGAAAAAGGAAGACAACAAAGTGGGAAAATAGAAAAAAATACTTGAAGAAATATTTCACAAAAAATGCTCAAATTGTCATAAACATATGAAAATATACTTTAATCTCATTAGTAATCAAAAATACAAATCAGCATCAAAATAATATGGCATTGCACACCCACCAGAACGATTGAAATTGAAAAGATAGACAGTACCAATTTTGATGAGAACTCTTCTACCCAGCTAGTTCAGGCATAAAATAATACAACTTGTTTGAAAAATTGCTTGGCAGAATTTCTTTTTGATTTGATCAGCAATTCTATTTGTATGCCCAACAGAAATGTATGTAGACAGACACCGAAGGACTTATTCAAGAAGATTTGCAGCAGGATTATTTGCTGTAGCCCCAAACTGAAGACAACCTAAATGTCCATCAGCTGCAGAATGAATGCATAAATTGTGACATAAAAATACCGGGCAATCATGTGCGCCAGTGGGAATGAGTGACTGCTGCTTAATGCAACAACATGGATAAATCTCACCCAACTAGTGTTAATGAAAACAATTCCGTTAGTGTTCATATCTCATGTTAAAGTCTGGGAGCAGGAAGAACTAATCAATGGTGATGGAAATTAGGATAGTCTTCCCCTCCGGGGAAGGAGGTATACTGATGAGACGGGATCACGGAGGCAGCGTGGGGTGCTCTTACCGTCCTAGTCTCGATCCGTGTATTAGTTACACAGGTGTGTGTTCACTTTGTAAAAATTCACTGAACAGTATATTTGTGTACGTCATACCTGGATGAAATTTTACCTTAAAAAATTAATGTTTGGCTTGAAGCAACATCTTTTTAAGAGCTACTGAGTGACAAATGGACAAGGGTCCTATGTAGAATACCTTCCCGCTTCCCTGCGCATCTTACTGCTTTCCTCTGCTCTGGAAAGAGAAGCTTATTTATTTTCTCCCTCCACTGCCAGAAATGTGGCATGTTCAGGATAGATGGTAGCTTCTCTTCTCTGGATTAATTTCCCTTTCTGAAAATTACCCAGACCGATGCCTCTGAATGGATACACCATGTCCATGGCAACAATCGAAATGAAGAAAGGCACGCAATGAACTAGCTTCTTTTCGCTTTGTAATTTTGAAGACTGCTAATGTGAGCCAGCGAGTTTTTGAGGTGAAATCATCTAGGAGTGGCTTCCAGAAGATTAAGGGGCCTCCCCCAGGAGCGGCGTTTTCTAAGAATAACAGGAGCAAACCGCCAGGGCTTCAAGACATCCGAGGGCGCGCAGAGGAAGAAGCGGGGAGGAATGACGAAGGACCCCGGGATTTGCTTTCTCTAGCAGAGAAAGCGCAAACAGATGTCGGGACATATTTTCGTGTTTTCTAGGTGAATCGTGTTCTCCACAGTGGCTCTGGGGCACATCCTGCATCCAATTTCTACTCAAAATCATCACTCAGGCAGACCCTGGCTGGTGCACTGGGTTGTGTGGCTTGCAGCCTGGGGAGCTTGGCAGGGGCAGAACACACAGGCAGAGGGGCGTCTGAGCCAGAGAGGGACGAACCTCGGGGAGAGTGAGGGGGACGTGCTATCTGCCTGTGCTCGTTCCCCTTCTACTGCCATTCTTGCTTTCCTTCTATTTTGGGGGTGGAAATAAATTGCATCTTGTGTGGCTTCTACAATGAGTGCAATACGGTAAACGCACCGAGGAGAAACTAGTTAGTCTGGGAGATGACGAGGGTGGCTGGGGTCCATGGTTGCCTTTCGTGGTCACTATCAAAAGGGTCGCAGTGTGTCAAAGGCATGACATAGCCATGCTAAATCTACCTTATCGACCTTGAATGTGGCCTTAGGACTCCATGGGTGATTGTGCCATCAAGTCAAGGAGTGAAGAGGCTGTATTTTATTGCTGAGAAAAGTAATGTCCTAAAAAGCAGTAACCAACTTGTTATAACAGGAAAATAAAGAGGTTTTTACTCAAGGTATAGACTTGTCTGTGTTGTTCACTATATAAATGTGGAAATATGCAGCTGCCAGCGCTCATATCACGGGGAGGCTACTCGTTTATGGAACCTGTGTAAGCTTTATACACTGGCAGATATGTAGAAAGTGTGACGATAGAAAATCTATGAAAATCAAATGGCACACTGGGAAAGGGAACTCTCAGAAGTCCAATATAATTTTCTTAATTTGTGAAACACCACTTACGGCATATCTGTTAACGGGTTTGATCCAGTAAATTGTTTGAGTTGCACTTCTATGGCCTGAATCAAAAATATTGAATGTTCTCAGATGAGGTTTGACTGTGATGGCATAACATTTCTTTATTTGCTTCTTGAGTTTTTTCATCAAAAGTAAAACTAGAATACCTTTTGTACAACTGCTATTTGTACAGAAACAATAGTGGTTATGACTATGAGGTGCGTCCCCTCCCTACCATTTACTTCCCCCCAGTTTTCAACCGCACAGAAGTAGAATTTGCTTTTGGATTTCACTCAACAACTACTGATTGCCCACTGGGCTCACACACAGAGTTTGAATATGCCCCTTCCCCGGAGGACTCAGAGCAAAGACAGCTTCTGACATGAACTTTTGGCTGAAGGAGGAAGGCAGGAACCTTGGTTGTTAGATTTGGTTCGGCTAAATTTTAAACGATGACCTTTATTTCCCCTTTTCTTCTCCCTGAGCTGACTGGCATACTTGCTAATGAAGGGCTTTTATGTTTAAGAAGAGGTGCAAGGTCTTCTTAGGGCTGGTCTTCTCTGCTTTCATGGACATAAGAAATCTCCCCGGTGAGCACTCGGTGATACCCATCCACACGTGTATTCACACAGATACACACACTCCAAACACTTGCCTGGTAAGAAACCCCACATGTAAAGAGACTGTAGGTGCTCTAATATCCACTTATGTTCAGGAATTCCTTTCATTTCGTGTTTAAAGCAACAGCTTTTTTTGGCATGACGAGGACAGTGCGAATGACTGCTATGGAGTCTGGCTTATGTTGTACATAAAATAGAAACCAAGTTAAAAAGCAGAAGGGAGCCTCGTAGGCAGCTGCAGCTGGCTACCGTCTTCCAGTACTTTCCTCCTCTAAATGCCCCTCCTGGGCCCGAGCTGGGACCCTCTCTCATTGGCCTGCTGAGGGCATAAGACTGTTCGTCCTCTTGTCTGACTGAGATGGGGAGAAAACAAGGCAAAAAAAAGTGGAACTTTTCTTAGGGAAAAGAAAACAGAAATGCACTGGAATGGATGAATCTAAAAAAGTCATCTTTTTCACCTTGACCAGAAGTGACCAGGGAAGGGCGCGGCAGGTGGAGCTCACGTTGCCAGCATCCCCGGTCCCCTCTGGCACCTCATTATTTCTAGAAAATACTGGTTGAGGACGTACCTGCAGCCCGTCCCTCAGTTTCTGGACCTTTCTCCACCTTTGCTTCCCCTGGGCTCCCACGGCCACTTGGCATCGTGGGGAGAATGAAACCCACCAAGACAGGCGCCTCCCTGAGAGATCCTTCTTTCTTTTCCAGTGAAGAACCTAGAGCCATGCATTTTAAAAATTTTTATTAAATATATTGGGCTGACGTTGGTTAATAAAATTACATGGGTTTCAAGTGTACCGTTATACCTCACCTGTGTAAGAACCACACACTCTTAATTTTCAAATTAATCCGTGTTTATCAAAGGAAGGAAATTTAGAAAATCGATTAGTATAAAGCAACTAAGTCACCTCCCTCAAATAATCATTAACATTTAAGAAATTTATTTGTAACATAATGACCACTCTTCAGGTCGATAAACATTATTCTAATACATTACCTCAATGAACTTTCATTCTATGTTATGCTGATGTTTCATAATTTCATGTGTGATTGTCAGGCATTAGTATTATTTCTAATTTTTCCCTGTTAGAAATGACGACATAAGGAATATGCTTGTACAGAAGTCTTTGCTGTTTAGGAGGCATGGCGCCTAAGTGAATCCCTGAAAGGCGATACCAGTTCCATCCCTGCCCGTAAGTACAGGAAAGGCTTGGTCCTGCTACATCTGCTGCAGAACTTACTATTTTTAAGTGCATATTTTCCAGGGTGATAAGTAAGGAACATGTATATTCTTATTGAGAGGAAACATTTAAAACACCCTACCTACTATTTGCTTACTTTATAAATTTGCTGGGTTTGTTCTGTGCTCATTAAAAAGAGTTCAGTGTATCTTTAACCATCGCTGTGTGTTTCTTTCATTGACCTTTTTTCTTTTTTCTTTGGGTCCTTCCTTTCTCCCCCTCCCACCCCAAGGTAAACAGATTTCATTGGAAATAATTTTCAAAATAACATTTACAAAGCCGTGCTTCCAAAAGGAAGGCATTTCTGTTGAGCTTGATTACAATTTGGAGTAGGTTATAGTGCTTGTTCATCTTAAGAAACAAAGTGTTCCCTCCTCAAGGTGTGAAGAAAAGAAAGATTGAAACGTAACAGTGACTTGACTCTTTTCCCTTTTAAGACACCTGGTTTCCTGTTCCCTGACAGTGGGCCTCATGGCCCTCATGCCGGAGAGGTGCAGTTTTCTCTGTTCTTTCTACCTGCTTAGATCTGCGTTGAGGTAATATGGTAGCTGGGGTCAGTGGTGCCTGCTTCAGTGCATAACAGGACGGGAGCAATGGCACTTGAACTCCATGGGACAGTGTAGAGGACGCAGAGAGGCAGTCTAGCCTGGGAATGTTTTCTTCGATGTACCATCCGCCATCTGCTATTGTTGCCGACTTTACCTCTTTTATTGGCGAAGACATTTGGAAACATTACTTCATCTTCCCGAGCCTTGGCTTTCTCAGACACAAAATGAGGATCTCCGCTGAGCCTGGAGTTTTGTTTTGTTTTCCCCTACTTTTTAAATATAATTGTAGGCTCACAGGCAGTTGTCAGAAACGATGCACTGATGTGTGCCAGATACCCCCGACCCAGTTTCTCCTAGTTGCAATATCTTGCAAAGCTCTAGCACAGCGTCCCGGCCAGGAAGTGACGCTGATCCTATTCACTGAGCTCATTCACCTTTCCCCAGCTCTGTGTGTGTGTGTGTGTGTGTGTGTGTGTGTGTGTGTGTGTGGTCCCTAGGGGTTTAATTGCCTAGCACCTACCTACCGTGTGGTAGGTCCTCAACCATTTCTTTTTCAATTATAGATGACATTCAGTATTATATTAGTTTCAAATGTACAGCATAGTGGTTAGACATGATATAACTTATGAATTGATAAGCCTCGACTCACCTGGCAGCATACGTAGTTATTACAGTATGTTGACTATATTCCCCAAATTGTCCTTTGTATCAGTTACTGTCCCATGACTACCGGTTTGCACGTCTTAAGCCCCTCAACTTTTCCCCCAGCACCCAAACCCCTCTGCCATCTGGCAGCCCTCAGTTTCTCTGTACCCGTGCATTTGTTGCTGCTTTGTTTGTTCATTTATTTCTCAACAACTATTTCATAACAATCCTTACCTCACTGGTCTTTCCTCTCCCTTCTCTCCATGTGAGAACCTCCGGGAACCCTTAGCCTTTGCAGTCTTATCACAGTTAAAATGACGATTTGTTTAACGATGCAGAGCGCACACTCAGCCTCGCAGTCCTGCTCCCAAACGCTCATGAAAGGGAGCTCCCGGTTGTTGAGGGCAGAGCTAGGGCTTGGCCTCCGATTCAACGCTGGCTCCTTCTCATACATTGGCTCCCTAAACTTGTTAGAATAGAAGAATAATGTGGGGCAGAGCTTCTCTGTTTGTGCAAATACATGGGGACCCTGTGAAACGAAAGATCTTGATTCCCTAGCCTGGGGTAAAGCCTGACACTTGGTATTTCTCACAAGTTTCCAGGTGACTGATTCTCACCACCAACAACTTACGCAGCAGGCATCCCAGGCACTTGCTAAAAATTTAGACTTCCTGTGCCTTCTTCCCAAGACGTCTTGTTCTGGAGGCCGGAGTGCAGTCTAGGAATTTGCATTTTTATCTACTATCCTAGCCAATTCTTAGGATAAATTACTTTTGACAAACACTGGCTATCTCTTGAATTTTCTGTTCAGAGTTTCTGATGTCTCCTGGTTCCTTTTAAACATACGCATGTTGTTTACCTTAACATTGTGATTCAAAGATTTGCGCAATCAGCTTGTTGTTGTGTTGTTTGGTGGTGTTTTGCTTCTCACTTTTGTCATTGTTTTATTTGGCTTGACTTGGCTTTTGGGTTTTTTGTTTGTTTGCTTGGTTGGTTTTTTTCGAAAGCCAAAAATCCAGAAGGGGAATCAGACTCTTTTGCTGAAAGTTTAGTTTAACTCCTAGGAGCTTTAAGGTGTTTGAATAATTTCATTGCCATTCCATCTGACACACAGAGATTTTATCGGTACTTTCAAGTCTTCCTAACCTGTACATAACAGCTCTCCTTCCGATCTAAATAAATAACACATTGGATCTGCAGCCAGAAATTTCTTATCATCTCTGAATTTCCTCCTCTCAGGTCCAGATAAAAAGTAGTGCTTAATCCCCTGAAGGCCCAAACAGTTATGTGAGCTGGTCGTATTGATAAAGGAGGATCACGGCCAGAGAAGAATGGCTGGGTTCAGCTGTAAGAGCTGAAGCTGTATAAATCATCAAATAACATGGGAATTGGAAAATATCATTATAAGCAACTTGTGTGAACCCCTGATGTTTTAAATTAGCCATGAAATGTGACTTGCTTTGTAATAATTTGGAACTTCTTAAAATCCCAGCTTTTAAATCGAACGTTTCCTATTTGGAAGCAACGCAGCAGGCCTACAAAATAATTTATATCCATTTGCTTTGTTAGTTATCCCTTTTAAACAACCCTCGGGGGAAGAAACACATTAATCCCTGTTTTATGGATGATGGATCTGAGGTATTAAGAGGATTCAATGCTTTGATTTAGCCAAACACTTGCATTTTTTAGCCTCAGTCCAAAGCTCTCGAATTTCCTTATGCCGCGGTGCACACTCTTATTATGTTGACTTATCTTGATGAGGAACAGGGACTTGATTTTCAAAAGTTAACTTAAACCACTTAGAAAAACTGGGGCACACGGAGCTGCACTGCTCTCTCAGATTGATGGGAAAATTGACATTATTTTTAACTTTTGCACATTTTCAAATAAGTCATATCTCAGGGCTACTAATTGAGGGGAGTTTACTTCAGTCATGTTTGACACTCAAGTAAAGGAGAGAAGACCGTGCAACTCTGATTGAAGTATGGATCTCCGCATTATAACCTATGCTAGCAAATTTCCTTAATGTTTGTGTTCTTTAGTAAAACAGTTTACTTAGGTGTGTTATGGTTTGTTTTTTGTGTGTTTTTTTCACATACAGATATTTAAAAATCTGTCCTATAACCTGGTGTATCCCGTCAAGCAGATCTTAGGCGATGAGGCTGCTGATGCCATCAGAAGCTGCTGAGATGCAGGGCTGGGTGGAACTGGGCCCCCTCCTTCAGGCCCCTGTCAGTTCTTCACGTTTGGCAAAGGAAGTAACTAATAGTAACACAGGGATCATCGACCCCCACCCCCAACCCCCGCCACCCGCCTCCTGGACTCAATCCACGGTGGTTTGCTGACGTAGTTTACATGATTGATCTTCAAAATGTGGTGCCCAGGTGGTCAACCTCAGAATCACTTCAAGTTCCTGATTCAAAGAAAGATACCTTTCACCTGGTGGACCTGGAGACCCCTGGGAGAGGATTCTGAGGGAGTGGCCTCGGCGTCTGCACTTTTACAGGCTCTGCAAGGGGCGTTCACACTTGGTGAACACCGGGATCTGCTGCCTCGGGGCCAGAGGCTTGGTTTGCCTCTGTCCGGAAGCTACCCTGTTTCTCACAGGGTTCCTGGAGACCTGCGAGTAACTGGCATTGTTTCGTTTCCCTACAGGGTGAACAGGATGTAAGTTTCATTTACTTTCTTATTAAAAGAGCTTATCGAGAGCAAAACTATTTGGACAGTGTAAGCAGTCCAGGTTAGCAAGATGGCCGCGGGGTTCTGAAATCTTCTCTCCTAGTGTTTCCAACCAGGTGAGGGGGCTCCTCTAAAGGACGTTGTGCTGCTCAAATAAAACCTGTGGGACTCTGCTTAGATTTATTCTTCCTCCTGGACTTTCTGGCAGTAACTAATGGTGACAGAGCACCTGTTCTCGCGGTGGAGGCGGCAGTGATTTTTCTGAGGTAGGCAACGTCCTTTAAGTATCCAACATCTTGATAACCTTGTTTCAAGTGCTAAATGTGATGTGTCCTTTAAACAGCATGAACATTTTCGGGCTTCTAGAACTTAGCCACGCGCTCACCCAGAGCTACGGCGGTGTGTAAAGGGTCACTCTGAGGGCTCCGTTGCTTCCTTACGTCTTGCCATATGTTGTTCTGGGCCTTGACCTTCAAAGAGGTCACGTTCTAGTTCCCTGGAGTGGCACACTACATGGAAAGAGAAATACAACACATTATTAACATCATTGTCAAGAGATGCGATGCGAGGTGTTCACATACATGAGCAAAAGCAAGGAATTTTTCAAGGAAAAAAAATCCCGGCATACCAGATGTCATAGTTTTGAAATATCATCTCCTCACGTCGTCTCCTCTAGTTTTACAAATTTCCTAAGAGCTCTTCGTACAGAAATTATTTCTGTCATCTCCGCTTCCATTGCCACACGCATACGCTTTGGGCGTCTTAGAGAGCGGAATTGAGTGATACAGGGGCCAGCTGCCTAAGTATCGCCCAGAGGTTTGCTGACCCTAACAAAGAAAAGAGGAAGGAAAAGGAAATTCTGGCGTGATTTGGGGCAAGCTTCTCAAGCTTCTTGAATTCTCTTATAAAATCAAAGGGTCATATTAGGTTATCTCTAATGGAGCTACCAGCTCTAACGCAATGAGTCTCAGTGAAACCTTTTAGAAGGGGGAAAGGAGAAAGAAAAAAGAAAAGCTTTTTTTAAAAAACAGAAGAGATAAGAGGAGTTAGGAATAAAAGGAGGGAGGAGAGGGGGTGGGAACAGACAAGCACACGGTGGAGAGAGCGTCTCACTCACTGCCCTGCCTGTGACCCTGTGATACTGAACTGAGCAGGGGGCACCTGGCCTGGTGTTCAGAGAAATTAAATAAGCAAGGAACTAGATAAATCCCCGAAACCGTAACAAGTTTTCTCACAGTTAAAAGTGATTTGAAAGTCCACTTGGCCCTCGGTTAGCTCCACGCATTATCTCTACATCCTTTGGGGCAGCACCTGCAGTCGATCCAGGCGTGTGGACTCACTGACATGGGCTGAATCACGCTTGGCTTGTGGGAACCAGTAAACGGGGGGCAGTTTAAGGGTGGAATGCTAAAGATGGCTAAGGTGAATCTGCAACGTTCCTTGAGTTCATTTACAAAAGTCTCTGAAATATAAATAACAGCTCCAGTGTGTGTGGTAGGGGCGCTGGTTCTATCTTATCTGGTTCCTCTGTTTGCTAATAACTGTGAATATTAACTGTCCCTTTTAGAGTCATAACGCTTATAAATAATAACAGTACGTGGACAGCCTCCCTGCCAAAGTGAAACTCCTTGACCATGTCTTCTTTTAGGGCTTCTCCCTGCTAAATATTTTATTAGAGGATAAATGAGTACAGAGAGTTCACAAGTTTTTAGGAGCGCTCAATGTGTGTGCATTTGCTGGCCGGGGTTAATCTTTAGAAGGGGAAAAAGGCTGCACAGAGCAGGCGAAAGCTTAGACTTATTCAATGCACGGAGGAGCGGCCGCCAAGGGTGCTTTCGAATTGAGTCGACCGGATGGATCACTGGAGGGAGCTCTCACTTCACGACAAAACACAACTGAAACCTCTTTGTTCTTAGATGTCATGCGCAGCCGAAGGACACCCCTTCAAATGGGAATCAACGATACTATGAAAAGTATCGCCTGGAAGAGAAGAAAGGGTTTTGAGGGGGCATCGCATGCCATATTTACTTACAAATAAAGACAGGACCGCTGTTCATAAGCGGCAATATTGTAAACAAGTCAAACACAGGATTACATAGAACCTCCTAGAGGGTTCAGCAGTGACGGAAATCTAGGGATACTGCTTCCCAGTCCAGGGTGCTGTCAGTACACCAGCCAGCCTGTGACCCCCACCGCCAAGCATCCTTCACAAAGCTCTCCCACCACAGGGGCAGTTGTGATGTCACTCAGGGTGGGCCCAAGACACCACCCACGCCTCTTTACAAAGGTTCCCCCAGGAGAGAGCACGCAAGGGCTTCGTGCACTGATCCTGTGAACACAAGACCACATTATGCCTGGCCAGCCGTGGTCTCTGTGTGTCTGCGTTGTTATAACAAAGTGGGACATATTTTTCAAAATATTTTTTCATACAATGTGTATATTATTAAACATCATTAAGAGCTTTCAGCTGATGATGACAGATCATTAAACTGAATACAGGGCAACATTGAGCATTTGGGACCATGTGCGATGCACTGGTCACACACCCACGGGGCTGGTCCTTCCACTGGATCCAATCCGACCGACACGTAGGACTGGCTCTGACTCCAAAAGTGTTCTCCATGGTTAAAAAACCAATGCAAATCAAATATAATAACATGAAAACTGCCCGGCTTATTTTTTAAAAGGTGAGAAATTGTTTCAACAAAGAAGCTGTGATTGTGTTTGGGCCAAATCCTTAGAAGATTAATTAGTTAAATAGTTTCAGAAAGAGCATTTTGGAAAGTGGAGGTGTTGAAATCATATGATAATTTTGTTTACACAAATTAACGTTTTCAATGTGAGAAGAGGCAATGGTTTCTTCCAAAGAGTTTCAAGAAATTGGAAAGCCAGATGGAGATTCAAACAGTGGCACCAAGACTGACAAGAAATATCTGGAGGGTCTGGCAAAGTGTGGGGTTTACTCTACTACCAAAGCTTTAGAATCATTAAAATAAAGCATACAATAGTTCAACTGTATAATTTCCTTGTGTTTTATTTTCCTTAATGTTGTATTTTTGTTATTCCAGTGGGGCAGATTGCCTTGACAGTAAATACACTGAATTGTAACCTCCAGTATATGTTTCAAAACAACTTTGAAGCTGTTTTCTCCCCTCCAACAATAGCCATTATTCTACATTGAAAGACTTTGTGACAGTGTTCCTTGGCATTCATTTTTATTTGAGCTCAGAGCTCCAAGCAAATTGTGTTAATATTTTCGGTAGTGTCTTGTGATTTGCATTGAATGAGATCTGGGACAAGACAGTTCGTTGTCATGAATCTGTCTTCTCCTCTCCACATGATACAACTCCTGGCATGCTGGCTGTTTCAGAGAGATGCCACTGTCACCCTGCGGTGGTGTCTTGGAAAGTTTCCTCCAGCCAGTTACAAGCAGGTAAAATTGGCTTTAGTGTCTCTGCCACCTTCTTTCCCCCTTCCGCAGCTCCAGAGCCTCCCCAAACCCGCCCTTGTCCCTAGGACAGAAGTTTGTTCTTTGAGACATTCATGTTTTCCCTATCCTACACCAGTCTTCTTTCTCTCTCGAGTTAAAAACCAGCCAGTCTGCCGACCCAAGTCACCGTGTTGGTTTGTCTGTTAGTGGGTGGCTATGCTGATGGGTGCCTTTGTATGTAACCTGTTTGCTTTTCCTCAGAGCCTGCTGCTCTCAGAAAATTTAAATGCAATGCATGTCTGAAAGGTAGAGATTATGTCATGGAGAAGGCCGGAAGGAGAGCTGGCTGGGGTAAGGAGTACCATAGGGTCTGGCAGAAGGAGCGTCTGTGCGAGTGTGGTCGGTAGGATAATAATATGGGTGTAATAATTTGTAGTTTTAATTTGAGCATTTCCCCTAAAATGTCATAGGGCACGCTTGAGTGTGATATTGTTACGTTATAGAATTACATGCTTATGATTTTGTAATAAAAAAGGGGTGTTGTCTGTGCCAGACCCTGTGTATTGTGACCTTAAGACAACACAGTTTCTTACTTTCTAAAAGTGAAAGCCATCCTGTTTCTTGGGTGTCATGTCGCATCCCTTTGCGGGCGAGCCTCTTGGCTGACCAAGGAGAGTTCGGAGAAGTTAAAATTTAGGGATCTGAAGACAGGCCTTCCTCACCGTCTTCATATTCAATTCACAAGGAAAGTAGATTGAACTTGAACTTCCCAATGACACAGCCCTCTGGGCTAATGCTCTTAAGATAAACTTAAAACTGTTTTCATACTGAAACCCATTAGTCATTTCTTTAGCTAACCCTCTTGGGTCAGTCTCCTTTAGCCTACATTTCCTGATTCTGCGGCAATTTGTAGTGTTTTGACAAGGTCTCAAAGAACACTATGGAATGCAATCTGGAAAGGCACCTTTTCCCCCTAGAATTTTAGAATCAGAAATGACTCTGGAGGAAAAAAACAGCAGAGTAATTATAGCCTAGGAAGAATCCAGGGTACAGGGGCGACACCGGGGCCGTTTCAGCCATCGACATTATCACATCTTTTGGAAGTCATCTGTTTCTGAATTTTAAAATGCTTTTTTAAATACCAAGATAAAAAATATTTCTATTTATGTAAGTGTTGCCATCACATAGGTGTGGCGGAAGGTGGGGAGGAATTATTTTTCTAATTATCACAAGATCTTCCCTCAGGCATGCTGCAGAGAGGTATTTCACTTACAGCTAAAATCTGCCCAAGTGCTCAAGGAAAGAAAGCCTGTTTCCACTCGAGAATTTGGTTTACTCTTTTAATGTGAAATAATTATAGACTTCCAGAAAGTTTGTGAAAATAATATGGAGAATTCCTGTGTACCCTTCACCCAGCTCCCCCTCATGCTAACATATCACATAAACATAATACAACAATCAAAGCCAGGAAATTAATATTAGCATAATGCTCTTAAATAAATGGCAACTGGTATTTGAATCCCAATAGTTTTCCATTAACGTCCCTTTTCTGTCACAGAATCCACTTGAGAATATGACATTACATTTAGTTGTCACATCTATTCAGTCTCCTCTAATGTGACAAAGTTCCTCAGTCTTTCATTGTCTTTCATAATTAGGGTCCTATTTCAAACCAGATTTATTCCCTGGTATTGTCAGATCAGCAAAATCCCTGATAGTTGCGGAATTTAAGAGGAAATTTGTATATTTTTCTAGAAATATTTCAAATTATTAGATTTTAAAAAAAATGCATATACTTAAAATTATGAGTTAAAACCTAGATGATTTAAATGTTTCTGAAAGGAAAAGATTTGTCATGCACATTGGCCATCGTCTTTGTCAGGTCCTGTTTCCAGCAGCTAAAAGGAAAAGTCCTCTAAGAGTGACTATTGGATTTACAACTTAGAAGAATATTTTCAAGAAATGAAATTTGTGTAATTGCTCTATGGCCTCTGAAGCTTACGTTAGACAGAAACTCTATTGTTTGTGACATCATTTGCTTGACCATTTTACTCCTTTAAATAACTTCAAATAAATTTCAGAGTAATGTAGCCAAACCAGATTCTGCATGTAAACACTTTTGTATTCATTTTGTGTTCCTAACTAGAATTTAAGTTCCTGAAGACTCTGTTAGTAAATCTGAATACCTATATTATTGTTATTATAGCATTATATGTATAGGACATTCATGTGTGTGTGTGATTGTGTGTGATTCTCTACAACATCATGGAACACTTTACTGAGAGCACAAGAAAAAAAGCATGTTCTTCAGTGAGTTATTCTATGTTACATAAATGTCCTATTTCATCAGCTTGGAGTATAAAAGGTCACAATTCTTTTGCAAATAAAACTGAGAAAAATAAAAGTAATAGGACTTCACTCTCACCTCACTACTTATAGGATGTCCCCGCTGTGCCCCAGCGCAGCCCTCACAGAGCACTCCCAATCCTGGGGGCACCGCTACAGTTCAGCCCATGTGAGCAACTGTCGCTGGCGTTGGGAGCCAGGTCTGCCCCCTGCAGGCTGAAGAGTGTCCTGCTGTAGTCACAGGCCAGTTTGCTTTGGAATGGATCCCTGCACCTCATTGTGAAGCTGGGACCCCTTCCAAGTCCTTTACACCAAACCTGAAAGGCATGGCGTTCACAGCCTAAAGATCAGTGTCTCTCTCCTGGGACATCATCGCAAGTGCCATTTCTCATCCCTAGGACTCTGTAGACGGAAAACCAGTAGACCGGGAACTCTGCCACATGGAGTCAACTTTGTGCCAGGTGTTTTCCTAAGGTCTACTGACATCCCTATCTATTATCCACTGATAATAATATTGCTTCTTGAGGGGTGTGTGTGTGTGCTGGGAGGTAGCTGAACTGGTGAGAAATCTTTCCTACCATGCTATGTCCACTATAGTCACCCCACACCAGCATTCCATTGAATTTCTGGCAATGTACCTTTGCCATTCTTACACCCCGAAGAGTGACATAACAAGGCTGGACAGGTTCGAGGAGTTTCCAAGTCCGGGATGAGGCCCGTGTGTTACAAAACTATGATCCAGTCGGTGGGAAAAAATATCTAGGTTTATCAGACATAGTCATCTTTTAATAATTAATTTTAACCTCTTCGAGTCTCTATTTTTTATCCAAAAGGGAGGAGTTCGGAATATAGCAGTTTCAGGCCTTGAGACATGTCTGTGTAGAAGCGCATACCATAAGGAACTAAAATATGTATCTCTATATCTATATTATTGATAGATTGATAGATAGATAGATAGAGTGAGCTGGAGGGGTATTATAAAAAGATGCCAGATACTCATTTTCAGTGTGGTTGTGCTGACCGCTAGCCAGCATTTGAGAGCTCATTTAAAATGAAGGCGTCCTGCAGCCAATTAGAGGGAAGAAGCGCATCTCAAAACGGACAAGCCCTTCAGGTCGTCAGTGTCTAGCCAGTATTCCAGTGTGAGAGATTTTCCAGTGTGAGAGATTTTCCCGTGTGAGAGCCAAGGAAGCCCCTGTTGTGGCAATGCAGGGAGGGCGGGGACGGGAGCGTCTTGAGGATGCCTTTGCAGAGTTGCTTCGTCTCTTCTGCTCCTCCCCCTTCTTTGGTTCTATGTTTCTTTGGGGTGGTTTCTGATTAGATACGGAAGGATTAGATTACATGGCGAGGGCACACTCTGCCCGTCAAGGAACGCCTTGGTAATCTCAAACCACAGTGAAACCTCTGTGCTCACAGTTTGCACACAGAGGTAACCGCTGACTTTCTCTGCAGCTCGGAACCTTTGTGCAAGTAAGTGTGATTGTTTCGGAAGTAGAAAAAAACTACAATGTGAGCTCCAAGAGGGCAGAATTTGTGTTTGTTTTTTGCTGTCTTTTGAATATTTCCTAGAACAAGAATATTCCTGTTCTAGGAATATTTCCTAGAACAGCGTATAGTCCATAGCAAGAATTGAGTAAACTCCTTGTGGTTGAATGAAACTTGTATATCCAGCAACAAATTAGTTAAATATAATATCTAATGCGGTGTAGCTATTTTTACAATAAACTGTTTTTCAGTCACTCAGATGATATATACTGACATAGAAAAATGTTTAGGATATATAAAAGGAGATCAAAAATTTTATTTGTTCAAAATATATATATTTATAAATTATTTTTGGAAAACATATTATTTGAAAATTATACATGTGCATATATACATGAGAAGCCATAGACTTGGATATAAATAAAATATTTGTAAGTGATAGTATTTAGATTAGTTGAATGCAACTGCTGGAGTTTAATGGAGTCAACAGAGGTGATCTTTAAAAAAAATAACAAGAGTTGGAAAAAAATTACAATAGTTGAGTTGTAAGGCTCAAAAGTAATTGTAGTAATATTAACTAAAATTATTAGAATTGAACCACATCAGTGGTAGAAGTTATTAG
This sequence comes from Mormoops blainvillei, assembly GCA_004026545.1. NCBI lineage: Eukaryota > Metazoa > Chordata > Mammalia > Chiroptera > Mormoopidae > Mormoops > Mormoops blainvillei. Next base: position 131,547 of record PVJD01002395.1, on the reverse strand, counting down.
AAATTTTGGCATTAAGACATAGGCAAACACCCCCACTTCTATATTTGTAAGAGTAACAAAATAATACAAATGGCCTTGAAAAGATTATCAGATTTTTTTTCCGCAGGCCACGAAAAACGATGTGTTTGGTGAACACCATCCCTCCGCCGACAGTTTTTGGATACTAATTAGAACAGAATCTTCTGTTTTTAAAATTGTTCACTGTAATTTTATTTAGTGTTCAGAATATTCAGTCCGTTGGAAAATTAGTTACTCCTGAAATGAACGCCAACACACATGTGTAATTCATTTATTTGCTTTCTACTCTTTTTCCCAAGGTGCCCCGTGCATAAAACTAACATGGCCTACCATGCGGATGTGTAGGTATTTGTATTAGAGCCCCTCTCCCCTTTAAATCATGCACGTGATGTCAGCACAGGGCAGGCACTTAATAAATGCCCATCGAGTGACCCCTCGATTGTCTGGGTTCAGTGGGAAATGGTGGTGTAGACACTCAAAAACAGTACCCGCTGGAATAACAGCGGCCGTGCTGTGGACCCAAACTCTGCCTGACATGCAGACACGCTCAAGAGCTCCTCCCCTTTCGCTCCCTTCAAACACTTCCTCTCACACTTGGGTAACGTTTCTTGGCACACACACTTAAATTGTTTTGTCTCCCACTATTTTGGGCCGTAACAGTTACTTTTCCTGCAAACTCTAGCTCTCAGTAGATGAAGTAAAACCCTAATTCTACCTCACCCTCCAGCACCATCGCCAGCTAATAGAGTTTTACGCAAAGGATCTATCTCCTTGTTGCGGTATTGAATTTTTAGAATTGCTTCCTAGGTGCAGGTGTATGGCTTTGAAAAGTTCTGTTTGGAGAGTTGGTGATTGGGTACCACATTCTGAGAGAAGTTGTAAAGAGTCCATGAATAAAAAGAGCAGAAAAGAAGAAAAAGATAGAGATTGAATCTAAGGATGTTAAAATACAATTTCAGCTTTTTCTCTGATAGCAGGTTTCTGCCTCTGGTTTTTTTTCTGCATTTGAATGAGGGACATGAAAAACTGAGCTACTTTTAAGAAAAGCCCTCCTTGTGGTTTCCTCTTTTTTTAAAAAATTAATATAAGCATTCTTTTTCAAATTTGAAGTCTTGAAGGAAATACCATGTAGCACTTGTCTTCGTATGGTGGTTTGAATCAATGCTTCAGATTAGAAAAGAAGAAATTAGTATTCAGTCTTCTTGCATTTTTGCAGTTTGTTTGCATAAACATGCAATTTAGGTGGGGGTGCTGTACTGCGCTGAGAAATTTGGAGACAGCTGCCAGGGCCATCTTGCAGGGAAGCTGTACTCAACCCAAAATTTAATTTAAATACTTCATTTCATTACCATGGATTGCAACATTGGGAGTGAAGTCTCCTCCCTTTGGAGTCCACACTAATGTAACCCATGAAATCCAATGGCCCTGCCACTCTTAGTCTGCAGATTTGGGGCTGAAAGCAGAGACCTGTGAATTTTGCATTGGAGATTGCCTGGAAGAACACTGCTGACTTCTTACTTAGAGGAGTCTTCGTTCTAGGAACTCAGGCCCTAGAATTCAATTTCATTAATGGAAGAATTGTGTTTTTTCATGTCCTTCTGCTGCATCACCAGGCAAAGATGCTCATCGACTTACATCTTTCACATTCCACTGATGATGTGGATATCAGCCATTTTTGCTACATTTAGTCGCTCCCGTTGCTGATTTCGCCTCCCCTTGGGCCTTGCTTTTCAGACAGTGTCGGTGTAATCAACAGAGTGGAGACCAAGGGCACATGCTGCTGATTAGCTACTTTTTAGTCAAAAAGAGGCCCCTCTTCCATAATAATAATGATGGAAAATTTTCTGTGAACACATGATTTCCAGAAATGCATGTAGTATTTATCAGCTAAGATTGTAGCCATTATTAGAATTATGAGACTGCTGACTCTGCAAAAATACGTTATATTTTCTCTTGTGGGGTTAAATATCATCCCCGTCATTGCTTATGATTCACCTATCAGAACCTGAGGGGAGGGTGCTGCTTTTCCAATGTGCAGCCTTGCCTTGATTTAGACATGAATTTTAGCAAACACTTTTGAGAGACAATACTTTAACCCCAAAGACTGACTATTGCCTAAGGTGAACGATTCCAAGCTGATGAAGTCATTGTGTTTTTGAAACAATGCTATTGTCATTTATTTGATCTTATGTCCAGTTGCTTGTAGCTCCAAGGCTGCATTGATCACACATGAAGCAGCCCCTCAGCGAAGTAGATGCACTTACACGTGCCCCTCAGGCTGACACCCCCGCTCACTGGCATCCGTGAACACAGTGGAAAGTACGCATATCCTGGGGAAATGTGTTTTCTTCTCTCCTCCAGTGTAACAAAGGGCTAAGTTCTACCTTTCGTTTTCCGGAGGGTTGAATGAGATGCACTGTTACCTCCATCTCGTAATTTCCATAAACGTCCTATCATCTGGGTTTAGACAGAATATACTGATGGATTCAACACTCAATCCTGAAAACCCAAGCCAAGGAGTAAACTCAAGATGTGTAGCTAATCCGCGTGCTTAACTCTCCTGCTGTGAGGGCTCAGGGCTTTTGGGTTGCAGATTCCCTCCCTGTCTTATTGGGATAGACCCCGTCAGCTTATTCATGACCTTGAAACCCCCACTGTAAGGTGCAGGTCACCCTTTCTGAGTTTGGGCAGCCTTTCTGCTGACAGCTTTCATAACTGATTTGAAAAGCGTTTGTCATTGGCATTGTTTTACCTTCTGTTTTTTTCATTGCTTTTATTGTCACATAATATTGAAATTTATGCGCAATGTTTAAACGAGGTATAAATGGCTGGAATTCTGAAGTTATAAAAATAAATGAAAACCACTTCATATTTTAATTATTTTTAATTGGTTCTGAAAGATGAAAGAAAGGGCCACAGGGTCCCAGCTTGGAAAGAGATAGATGTTTTGCCTTTGAGTCCTCTTTGTCCCCAAGTGAAAAATTGAGTGCATCATAGGAGGCTCCCCGGTCTTGGGACCATGTGTGATTAATATCATCTTCCCCTCCATGGGACACGCCAGGCATTCACACCATGGGCGACAGTCTATGGGGAATGGGTGGGGGTAGAGGAAGGCTGCAGCTGTGGAAGTGTGTCTGTGGGCTGGCCTCCCAAAGTGGATACCATGTTTGTTGCTCTTGGGGAACTCATATTTTATCAATGGAAAACATGCAAAAAATATACACCCAGAGCATTATCACTGGCACTGCGTTTGTAAGAGCTTAAGTCCGGAAAGCATAAAGTAGTAAAAGGATTCAGAAACTGGGAAGACAGTGGTGGTCTGGGGTTATTCAGAACATGCACTTGAAATCGGTAAGGTTTGCCCTGTATCTGAAAATATTTGTTAAGGGAAAGGAGACTAGGAAGACATTTCAGAGGAATAAATTTGTAGAGAAAGAGCAACTTCGCATTGAAGGATAAGATGGAGGTTTTAGTGCAAATGAAGATGAACTTAATGCATAGCAAAAGATTAGTGCTAATAAAAGTAATACTGACAACCGATAGTATTTATGGATTGTTTTCCAGGGCCCAAAGCATTGTGCAAAGTGTATTACATGTGTCATCTCATGTAACTCATGTTTGAAGATTGGCAGCAACATGTGGCAAGACCACATTTATTCTTGAGCCTCTTGGCGATAGGAATTAATGTAAATCTTAAAACATTTAGTGATTTGATTCGGATGAGTTAACGTGAGATGGAAAGAAGTCAAGAAGAGCAGCTGAGAGGTTACTCTAAAAATCTGGGTGCTAATGAGTTATGCCATTCTGCATGAAAATAGTGGAATTATCCAGTGGTGTGCCAATAAATATTTAATGGTTGACTTTCCAAGGGGAAAAGCCCTGATCTGACAATTTGCCACTTTCTGTGGTGTAAATACTTTCTCGATGGCTGAATTCAAGCTGCCAGTGTGAGATCAACGGACTCACCGAGTCCCTGAACACAACAGTCAGCTTTTGTAAGCTAGTAGGAGCTGTCTCCTAGTGCGCCGCCATGTTGATCTCAGGCGCAGAGAAGCTGGAGAGTGAATGAGTCCTTGTTGTTCTGGCTGTGTGGATCAGAAGGAGAGAATAAGCCCGAAGTGGCACCTGTTGTTACAGTCTGAGGGAAGGCGAGCCTGGGTGACAGGCATAGAGCAGGGCAGGTCCAGCTGTGCCCACTCTGAACATGGCTCATGTAGAGACTTGGCACTAGGAGCCCCCTCTGGCCAGTATGTACATGATCTTACTCGTTCGGAGGAGGAAGTTTTCTGCCAAGGTGACTGGGGAGGGACATGATATGGGTCAATGAGAAGACGGTGTGGCCCAATTCCTCTGCCCAGCTCAAGGATTAAATCTGAGCCATTAGCAGAGAGAGGCTACGGACCGCTGTGGGAAGACTCATTTTCACTGAAGGACTCCACGAAACGTGCTGTTATTTATTTTCCTAGGAGCAGTGGCCTGGCACAGAACAGAGAAAGGGGCATTCTATCCATCTGCACACTCACTGAGGCATCCTGAGAGTTTCAGAGACATGAGGCACTTTCTGGAAATTCCAAGAAATGCTTAAGGAAGTTGGAGAAACGCTCGGTCACCGTGAAGGCACATCTTTGCAGGTATGAAGTTAAATATGAATGTTAACAATCATATAACTTTGTCCCCAAAGGTTTCTGAAGCTTGAGGAATTTGGCCCAGAAAGAAAAGAAGTGGGGATTTAGGAAGGGAGAATCGACCATGAACCAGACCTAGTTCTGTGTGAGATGGTCACCCAGAAACTGTGTCCCGTGGTGCGGCTGGGAAGGAAAGGCTGGAGCGTGAGTGAGAAGACCAAAAGTAAGGAGGGAAATGAGAGTCTTCAACCAAAAGATGTCCCTCCTCTGCTGGGATTCAAGTCAGGAAGAGTGAAGGGAGGAGATTTTATCGCTCCTGATGGAGCCCACAAGAATATCCGTAGTCACAACATTCTAAGGGAAACCACTCTCTTTCACCAGCCCTGAGCGCACTGAATAGATAAATTCCTTTTCCCAAAGCACTCCTTGAGAAGAACCATTGTTGTGCTGTGCTCACCTACCTTCTGGTTTACAGACCTCTCTGGGCTTCTAAATTCCCCTGACTCACCAACACTCTTGCTCCGGCATGGGGAGCACATACTAACAGTCCATGCACCATGACAGGATGCTTCTGCCTGCCCTTCGTCCTGTCTGAAGACTCCTCAGTGCCATATGTCCCACTGAGGTTTGGGTGGCAAATGGCTTCTGGTGTGTTTGAGCTGCAGGGATGACTTGACTCCCTTATCCCTTTGATGGGATTCCCTTAGCATTTTCTTCTTTCTCCTTGTCCTGAGTAGAGCTCAGAGCAAAGAATCTACATCTTTCTTCTTTTCCTTTTTTCATCACTTTGAGAAGTTCGAGCTCTTCCTAAATGTTCCCATCCCAAACCCTGCTGGAGACCCTCCTTCCCTCTGGCTTCCAGCCAGCCTGTGTCCCAGTGCTCGATCAGTAACTTCGCCTTAAAGTTTGTATTTCCCTTCCAGACTTTTGCTACAAACTATGGCACAACACACACACACACACACACACACACACACACACACACACACAGTTCCAGATGACATGGCCATACTGACAAGTGTTACTGCATAGTGACCCTGGAGCAAGGTAGAGGCTCCGTGTCCCCTGCCCACTCACGAAAGGAGGGGCTTCGAACGCGTTATCTCCGCTGCTCTTTTCCCTGCAACTCATGGCCTCAGGCCACTGAATTTAAGATTTAAAATTAAAAGTACTGAGAGAAATAAATAAAATTGCAACAGGTGCAAATTGTGTGTGTAGAGTCACCATGGCTAATTCACATTCCCTCTTCATTTCTTTACGTTCACATTTCATTTCTTCTGGTTTCAATTTTTTTGCTTGTGTTTACATTAGGCTTGGTAGCTCTTCTTTGAAGGAGGTGTGTTCCCTTTGTGTGCATTGGTATCTCTTTCTAATGATTTTAAAGTCTGCCCAATCTCCCAGCCCCATTCCAAACCATGGGTATGGTCTCAGCTTTTGCTTCATGGATTAGTGGTTCATTTCATCTTTCTCTCACATCTCAAATTTAAATTCATTTTGCCACATTTATTTCTTTATATACTTGACACCCTTATTTCTACTCAACCTCACCATGTATTTCTAATTTTCTTTAGATCCGCTTCGGCTTCCTTATTTTCTCATTTTCCACTTGTCCCCCTCACTGGCTTCTCTTCCTCAGAGTATAAGAATTCTAATTTCTTCTCCATCTGTGGAAATATCTTTCCTCTTGATCTTGTTAACACTTTGCATATTTATCCATTTCTCCCTTTCTCTACTTTTAAGCCAAACTTCTTGTAAGAGTAGCCTGTCTTCATTGTTAACATTTCCCTACTTTTCTCTAATTCTTCAATTTTTAACCATTTGTTTTCTGTTTTTGTCACATTGGTTCCTAATAGCCAGTCCATATCATCCTTTAGTCCTCATTTCCTTGCTTCACAGAGCTGTCAGATTTGACACTATTGATAACCCCAATTCTTTCTGAAATTCCCTCCCCACTGGACTTGGCCAATCAGTCCCATCCTGACGCCATCCCTCCTCCTCTGATCAAAACTCTTAGACTTCATCCTCCAAGGTCTTAGATATTTTCAGTGGGACCAGTTCTTCAGATCTTATTTTTCTTTCTCTTTCATTTGGTTAAACAATATTTAATTAAAAGCATGCATATTGAACACATATTACCTTTAAGTCATCTGAGTACAAAGAGTGCCGTTGGGTGCCTCAGTGGTCCTATTTGAGGGCAAAGAAAATCCACCTTGTTCAAAGAGACCTCAGAGATGCTAGGACCTTTCACTCACTGTAAACTTTCCATCATTCTCCACTGCTTTTGGTTGAGGAATTTGTGATCCCCACTGAAATGCACAAGCAAAAAAAAAAAATTCTCTAGTACACTTCATATGTTCTCAGCTACACCTTATGTCAATATAGAAAAAAGTAGACAGTCAAATGATCTAACAGAACACAGAGCCAGAGGTGTGGCATACAGGACAGGTGCACTTTAATGCGGTGAGGGAGAGGACTGAGAGAACGCTGGGCACTAGGAGGCGCTCTCTGGAAAGGGAAAACCAATGCTTTGTCCTCGACAGCACAAGATTGGCGACGGCCGGGGCTTGGAAATACTTACATTAAAAAGGTGCACAATAAATATTGTAAATAAATTCCCACACCTGAATAAGCTCGACACTATGGAAACAAGAGTTCTTTGCGGAGTCCATATTCCCACTTTTTTTTTTCTGAATACTCTCATGGTTTCTCAGTAAATGAATCTGAGTCACAAGAGACCACCTCCCTAGAGGTGCTTCGTCTAATTAAGAACAATAATAAAAATCTCCATTAAAGCCTCTACTCTGGGAAAGCCATTAGGCAGTTACCAGAGTGACAGCAGTTTTTCTTCCAAGTTCAAGTGTTTCTTTTTCCTCTAGTGCAATGATTATAAATGAATATTCTTTGATAGCAGGTAGTCTACCAGACACCTCTGGAGTGGCCCATAAACCACTTTGCAGTAACAGATGATTCACTAGGCTAACACAGAAGGTGACTTTTACCTATTGGTGAAAAATTACACAAATTCATCCCCCTGGCATTTCTAGCAAAATATTACTGTGTTTACAACATGACCTCGAATTTGGTAGTTTTGGAAGATTTTTTCTAAAATTATGAATTAAAAAAATTAAAAGCAAGGATAACAGAATGGCGCTTATTGAAAACTACCATTTCATCGAGTTTTCTTCATTTTAAATTTGCCTTCTGCTCATACTATTTTTACCATAGATCCCACCAATGGGCTTTTACTAAGTTATAAATTCTTTGTGATGTGAGCTTCTTGCTGTGATATTTATGTGGGGATTTTGAGACCACATATGCTTCTCTGTTTGCATATAAAATTTAATAAAACTTGGCCAATTCTTATCAAAGTGACAGCAATCTTATCTCTTGCTTTTGATATTTAAGGAGAATAATGCATTTGGAAATAATGCATTTGGAAAACATCAATAAGTAAAGAGTCTTCCTAAACAATTGCAAGGACATCATTATTTAAGATCTATTTATATAAGTATTCCTAAAAAAAATAAGTGTTTTAACAATGCCAGCAAAACCAATAAGGATTAGCTTGCCTCTGATGCTATTTATGGCACATATAGTTCCCTGATGACTACAACTTCATTTGCATACCCCACTTTTATTTGTACCCCCAATCTTATTTGCATACCCCTTCCACCACAGCACCTTCACTTCACTAACCACCCGGGTGCCCAGGGCTTCCTTCAAGAAACTGGGTGGTCTCTCTGTGACAATTTTCTCACTTCCTTTCTATCCCCATTTGCTTTTTTTTCTTTTTGTATGAGTTCTCTCTTTCGGAGGTGAATATGGATTTGTGGGGCATAAAGACTGCCGGGAAGACATCGCAATTCCTGTCTTACATTATGGTTTTAGCTTCAACTCCTGAAAGGAATTTAAGGGGCTCTCCTGGGTTAATAGGAGGGATGTTTGTGGTTGGAATGTTTCTTATCACTTTCGATTTCAAATTTCTAGATTTTTAAATGCACTTAATCACCTGATTGAAGGTATAAGACAGTTTCATGGTTTTTGAAAACCTCTTATATATGACATAGCAGACTTGATGCTATAAAAACAAGAGCTTTTATATTTTAAAGTTTACGGTGTTGCAATTGACATTTAACATATTTAAAGTGCACGATTTCCTAAGCTCTGACTGTCTACCTGTGAAACCATCACCACCATCAAGAAGGTGAACATAGCCACCACCCTCAGATATTTTCTCATGCCCCTTTATAATTAAATGCCCATTCTTACACTCCCCACTCATCCCTCCCATCTCCCACCTACAACCAAAGAGTCACTGATTTGAAAGCTAGGATTACTTAACAGCAGACTGTTCTTTGTGGTCAATGCACTTAATAAACACACGAGAATCCCAACCACAAGGGTAGCATTCAGAGTTCAATTATTTGTCCCTTGACTAATTGGGTGCATCTGGGTTTACCACTAAGTAGGAGGGCTCTTTTAGAGCAATACTGTCAATGATCAGATCTATAGCATGATGGTGACTTCAACAATTTAATGATGGAAAGAAAAAAAAGACCTGACCTGAGATGCCGATGCCAACACTGGCTGCCGGTGACGTCAATACACATAGACAAGATACCTAGCAACCAGTACACGTTACGGATAAAAAAGAAGGGGTGTAGGGGTCAGGGTAAGTCTGAGAGCAGAGAGGAAAGACCCAGACCAGCTTCCAAAACAGGTTCCAAAACCTTCCTGTCTACATCCTGGCTCAGCCGCCCTTAGCACCTCTGGGGCCGCTGGGAATCTCTCGGGTGTTTTAGCAATGCAGACGCCTGGGGCCCATTCAGCTTGGTTCCGGCAGATCCCTGGGAAGCGGCTGAGCCTGGGGACTTGGGATTAATGAGAAGTTCCCAGGTGAGTCTCACATGCAGCTGGACTTGAAGATCATTGCTCGTATTTTACTTATAATTAAGTGTTGTTTTTGGAGAACACTAACTTTCTTCCGGGGTTCACCCAGGGAGAATGGAACCTTGTGTATCATTGTCGTGGTGGTCTGGTCCAGAAGTATCAATATTTCTCCAAGGGAAAGTCCATGATGATGGCGGACACATCACTGTGCCGCTGTGTCTTCCTTACACTGTCATCAGAACCTACTGTAGTGTGTAATCGTGTTTGCCTTCCCTTGACCGTTTCCTGTCTCGGGACGGACGAGGCCACAGAAAAGTGGGTGCTGCTTACCTGTTGGGCGACTATCCCGTTCCCTCCGGGCTCTCCTCCCTGTCCACAGTGTCTCCCCTTCTCGCCATGTCTGGGTCTTCCCTCTCTGCTCTCAGACTTACCCTGACCCCTCCACCTCTTCGTTTTTATCCATAACTTGTACTGGTTGCTAGGTATCTTGTCTATGTGTATGGACGTCACTGGCGGCCAGTGTCGGCATCGGCACCTCAGGTCAGCCGCTCTGACATTGACCTCTCAGCCTTTTGCCGGCGGTGCCCTAATGTGAGGGACTAACTTCATAGTGGGGAGTTCTGTTCCTGTTTCGTGCTGCTGGGAGGAAGATCTGGGGAACAGACATGCCAGCCTGTAGCCTCCATGTTACTCCGTGGACCAGTGTTGCTCACAGAGGAACGGCTCTGTGGGTCGCATCCCCTTTTCATCCTGTGAAGCAACGCTGGTTTGCACGCCATAGAGAAAAACGAAGCCTCCGCCTGACAGCGAAGCAACATGGCATCGTGTCATTTTTCCCAAGTATGTCTATGGCTGGGCAGCACCAGGAACACATCGCTGCTCAATGGCCCTTGAAGGCGAACTTCTACTTGTGAGGCCTCTGAGTGTTTTAGCAGATTGGGCTCTAAATTAAAGATGTAGGAATTGATTTTTCTCACAAGGATATCAGATTGTGGGGTTTTTCTCTCATCCGTATTTAGATTCAGGTAATTGCTAAAGGCGGGGATTTGTAAACAAAAAAAATCTCACTACATTATATTATTCATGATGGCTTAGTTCAGAAGAATACTTTTGATTGCCCTTATTACATATTCGCTTCTAAATGTCCAAATGGTGTGCAAAGCGATCTAGTTAAATAAAGGGGACTGTGATATGTCTGCATTTGTGAATCACAAGTGAGTCTTTTATATTTGCTTTGTTTCTTTTAGGAGAATTTTATTAGCACATATAAAAGTAGCTAAGAGGTAAAATACTTTCCTTTTGTTTATATGGAACTTGGGAAACATTTTTATGGCTGAACATAAATTGAAAAACTGTGCTAACCGCGATTAAGTCAGTTCAACAAGGCAACATTTCTTGGGCACCTGCAACATACACAGCTTGCTGCTAGAGATTTGGGGATATAATAGATAAAATCGGTATGATCAAGGAACTTGAAATGTATTAAGGAACAATGCGTGTATAACTATTCTTGGAGCAAACCTGTTACAGTAGTAGACCTAATATCTTTTTATATATTCAGTATCAGTAACATTCCTAGAAATCTAAGTACTCGAGGGCACTTTCAAAATGCCTAATGTGTCAACAGGAATAAAAGGAATCAAAGCAGAATAAAGGTGATCTAAAAATTTAGAGACCTCGGTGAACTGATAACTACCTCACTCACCTTGGTAGATGGGTAATGAGCTATGTATGCCTCTAACTTTTAAGTTTCCTGCCAGTTAAAGGCCTCACGATTTTTATTTTCTGACAGAAGATAAGACACAATTTATCTGCAGAGACAAAGCTATTTTTATGACACTGCACTCAAACAGAAATCTATCTCAAAGGTCTCGGTAGGCTGAGTATCACCGTGGTTAATAAAATCAAGTACAGTTTTACAAACATCAGCAGAAGTCAGTCCACAGACATGACTCTACATTATGGCCATCCGTGAGACAAAGGGCATTGCTTGAACGGCAGGGAAGATTTATATCAGGAGTTGAGATACAGGCATATATTTATTTTTCTCTAAAAAATTCTAAAATATTACTGGTATTTGAAAAAAGTGTAAACAACAAGTAACATAAAGTAAAAGAGATGTTCTCCCTTCTCTTCCTAACCCACAGTTGTATTTCACATACGTAATTTCTTTTAACTCTTTCTGTTCACGTTGTCGGCAGTTACACTCAAAACACTAAATTCTGTTCTCATACAGCTATTTCTTCAACAATTTGGATAAAATTTATCTCCTCTCTCTGACAGAAGCGAGATAGAACCCTCTTTTTTCCTTTCCTCTTCTCCCAATATTTGTTAATTACTAATTTTGATTTTTTGCTATATCACTAGAATAATTAACTCCCAATTTTTTAAATTGATACATATTGGAATATCTCTTGAATCTCAACATCACACGATGAGAAATCGGGAATTTCCACTCATCTTTCAAATTCCGTCCCAAACCCTATTTTGGTCCATATAGCCTTAATCATACACGACCAACGAAATACTTTCCTGTGCCACCAAACCTATTCTGGTGGAAGATTCTTCCAAGTGTCATAGTGAAGTCCACTCTTTTTACGTAAACCCTATCAACTGCCAAAATTATGCCATGTTTTACTTCGGTTCGTAATTGAACCATGAGTTTAATGTACAACTTTTGGTTTTCTTTGAATTTCTAGCTGTCTTCCTTTTTCCCTTTATCAGACGCACAGTACATTCCTTCATGTTACCGTTAAGATCCTTCACTTTCTTACCTATATAATTTATGTAATCCAAGTCACACCCACTTTCATTTTGAAGGTGACTTTCTTTAATCCCTCTGCCTTGCTTTTCTAACAAAGAAAAGTTGCTTTCTAGAACAGTTACTCACCTGTCTCACTGGCACTTCCTTTTCATGTGTAGGTGGTTATTTTCATCCTCAAGACTTCTTTCTCTCAGATCTCCTTCTCCTATTGTTGGCATGGGTCTTTCCCTTCTTGTTTTGGAGATATGTATGGGTAATAACAACATTTTGTCTCTTGCTTATCTAGAAAGTCTTAATTTGCCTTCAAATGTGAGTTCTATGTGACAGTCTAGTTTTGAATAAATTTGGCTCAGGTGTTGAAAGCATCGCTCAGTTGTTTTGGTTGTCATCTTCTGCTCCATGGGCTACTGCTAATTTATCTCTTGTCCGTCAAAGGCAAGCTCTACTCCTGCCCCCTAGAAATTGCTTTAACTTCTTTTTATTTTTAATGTTCAATTTACCGAGGGATTATTTTATGTTAGATCCCTTACATTTCTGCTCTTCAGTGATCAGGAAATTTTTCAATTTGAAGATTTGTGATTTTCTTTAATTTTTGGAACTTTTTTCTATCATTATTTCATTTTTTCCCTTTACTATTTTATTTTCTATTTTTTGATGGATGGATGTTGCTTCTCAAAGACTGATCTCCTATGTCTCTTAAATTTTATACCATTTTCTCAGTCTTTTTAATCTCTTTGTTCACATGTTTGTCTTCAGTATCTTCCAGTATCATTAATTTTTCTTAGTATTTATATTTTCCAAGAACTCTTTTTAATGCTCTAATTTTAATACAAACTATTCTTATGTTATGGATGAAATATTTTCCTATGTCTCTTAAATATTTAAAAAATATAATTTAATTAATTTACTTACCTTCTTTCAATTTTATTTTGTATTAGTTTCCAGTGTACAGCGCGGTGGCTAGATAATCGTATACCCTGTTTAGCGTCCCCCTCAGTATTTCCAGTGCCCCGACTACCACCGTAGGTAGTTACCGCACTATTACATCCCCTGTGCATGTGACTATTTTGTGCCTGTCAGTTTGTGCTCCTTAACCCCTTCACTTCTTTCACTGAGTTCTCCAACCCCCCACCCCTCTGGCAGTCACTAGTTTGCTCTCTGTTTCTATGAGCATTTTTCAATTTACTTTGATCTTTGGATTCCACGTATAGATGAAACCATGTGGTACTTGTCTTTCTCTGACTGGCTTATTTCACTGAGAATAATAGCCTCTAAGCCCATCCATGCTGTTGCAAATGGTAAGATTTCATTTTTTATGGTCAAGCAGTATTCCACTGCATAAACGTACCACAGCTTTTTTATCCACTCATCTACTGAAGGGCACCTGGGTGGCTTCCATCACTTGGCAATTGCAAGCGATACTGCAATGAAACATGGGGGAGCTTATGTTCTTTCAAGTCAGTATTTTGGGTTTCTTTAGCTAAATTCCCAGAATCAGAATCGCTGGGTCAAAATGCAGATATATTTTTACTTTATGTTTTTGAGGAAACTCTTTACCGTCTTCCACTGCTACTGCACCAGCCAGCACTCCCACTGACAGGGCATGAGGGTTACCCTTCCTCACATCCTCACCGACACTCGCCTGTGGAATTAATAGTAACAGCTATTCTGACAGGTGCGAGGGGATATCTCATTGTGGTTTTAATGTGCATTTCTCTGATGATTAGTGACATTGAGCATATTTTCATATGTCTATTGGCCATCTGTATGTCCTCTTTGGAGAAGTATCTATTTAGGTCGTCTGCCCATTTTTTAATTGGATTGTTTTGGTTTTTGTTTGGTGCTGAGTAGTACTGGTTCTTTATAAATTTTGTATATCAACCCCTTATCAGATGTGTCATTGGCAAATATGTTCTCCCATTTAGTAGGTTGTCTTTTCACCTTGTTCATGAGTTCCTTTACTGTGCAAAGCCTTTTTAGTTTGACGTAACCCCATTTGTTCATTTTTTCTTTTGTTTCCCTTGCCCAAAGAAATATATCAGAAAAACAAAAAATACATTCATTTTTAATTGTCCTTTGCCTCCAGTATTCTTATGAGGACAAATAAAAATAAGAGGCTTAATTACCCCTGTTGAAAACAAGCGAAGATACTCCCCCTCTTCCCTTAGAGCATTTACTTGAGAAATTTGTAAGTTCTATCTGTCCCTTTGAAATGCATATAAATTGTTTTAAAACTAAGGAAGCCTCTTGCCAGCTTAGGATCCAAGGGTGTCTTTCTAAAGGACAAGCTTTTCTCTGAAATGTATTAGCCTAGGAGGGGAGAAGCCAAGTTTCTAGTGGACTCCTGGCACCAAGTTGCAAATATTCCCCATTGTAAAGCTCTGGGAAATTTATTTTTCCTTTGGACAAAGCCAATTAATTAACACAGATGGTCATACCAATTACCAGGTGATTCTAAGGAGAATAAAGTGTGACAAATAGTGCAGTCAAATCCCCTTACTTAAGGGTTAGTTAGGGTTTATCTTGAAAACTTATATGTATATTGGGTTATATCTCCTTGGCTATACAAAAAGGTGAAATTTTGTTTTATCATTTAGTATATCACCCATAATGCAATCATATTCTGCATTCTATTCTTATTTCATGATTGTGCAATAATAAAATTGTTTCCTTTCTTCTGCCCGTAGGGAGAGGTTTTCCTGGGTTGGCAGGAGATTTGGTTTATAATTATAGCTCCCCACCATGTGCCATCCACCCTCCTTCCTCCTTCCCGGGAATAGTTCTGCATGTTCTTCCCCGCCCTTTCCCTCTCACTTTGGTATTTGATTGTTCCCTTCTTGGTTTTTCCATCACTGTTTGTACTCCTTTTTTCTGCTAACTGCTATTTTTCAATGAAGGTTTACATTGAGTAATAGAGCCTGGATTGCCCCCCGTGTTGTGTAGGTGTGTAAACACACTGCACCTCTGCTTGAAAGATGACCGTGGGCTTGAGTAAGTGCAAGTGTGTCTCTTTCTGGCATGAAGGGAAGGCTGAAATAAAGAGCCTGTGTCTTTGTTTACAGCATTCATAATGGAATCCCGCATTCACCCCAGCCCTCGCATTGTGTTGTTTGTGAAGTGCATCTCCAGATGGAAATCACTTGCCACGATGTCTATACCTTTTTTGGCATGATGAGTGGCAAAAAGTAGAAAAAAGTAGAGCATCTAAGCTAGCTCTGTCAAAATAATGATGTATCAAAAGATACCAGAGTGAACTGAAGGGCTTATTGGGATATAAAACCAATTTATCAAGGGTGGGATAAACTTTGAATGTAAATAAAGCTATTACTGGGAGAATGATAAAAATGTCGTATAAGCATTTTGTTACAGTTCCTTTTTCTTCATGAAAATTTGAAAGGGACTAAGATGTGAGGAAAATCTGTCAGACCAAAATGCCACCCGGTATATGCCAAGTTGACAAATTTTTTATTTTAAAGATGGTATCAGTATCAAATATTTATTCTATTTCTAGAATCAAGACCAAGATAGAGAACGGTCCAGATTATATATATGTTCATACATACACTGATAAAACACACACCGAATGACGTTTTCTCTTGCTTTTACACCCCCTTTGGTGCCAGCGCAGAACACATATGCTCTGCTCCTTGCTCGGGTTAAATACATGATGTTGACAGCGACTGGCAGAGGCTTTCAGTACTGGGCCGTTGTCAAAATGCCAGTCGTGGATGTGGGACCAGATTGGGAGAGATTGGCAGGCGAGAGTTGTCTTCTGACCTTACATTTCTCTGTCAGGGAAACTGGTCTGCCTTTTTGTATCCTTCCTAGCTTCTCATTTCTTCTTCTTTTTTAAAAAAATCTTTTTCAACTGTTCTCTAATGCAAAAGGAAAAGAAAAAGAAAACTTATGTCAGCGAAAGCTCTTTTTTTCTTCTTCCATTCTTGTGAATTTCACAAAGACCCCTCTGATTAGGTGGAAAAGAGGTGTGAAGTTTTTTCTTCAAACACACTGGCACTAGAAAACCTGAGAATACATTCAGCAAAATGTCTATTTGAAATTCACATCAATGTATGCTGTTGGTGGCAGAAGTGTCTGTCTTCCATTTTTCATATCCCAGCCACATGCCAGATTATATTAGATCATGATGGTTTGGCGTTCATTATCTTAGAAGAAGAAGAATCTTACACCTCATCCAGGGAATTCATGCTTAGATCAGAGTCCAGGGGGAACATTTGGCCATTCATATCAAGAAGCTATAAAAATTCGATTTTTATAAAGATTAAAAAGTATGGGTTCTGTGTACTCTGTTTTAAAGCATTATTTACACATTTTAGGCAACAATTTTATTTAGATTGCCTTTTAGCTTATTTTTGGCAAATGAATGCATGTCCTACCCTGTCAGAAAGTCATCTATATCGAAACGGTTTTTACTTGCCTGTTTTTCTTGCAAAGAGGTAGTTCAGGTTGCTCAAACCTACCTTCTATTTCTCATTTTATCCACAAGTGCCCAGATTTAATATTCTCAAGGAACCTGACTGAGGTACAAGTGCAAATAGCAAATAGTTTTGTAAAATTTTCAGTTTTCTCCATAAAGTTAAAAGGCCAACATGGTGATAGAAAAAAACTATACTCGTACGTGTACAATTGACCCGTGTCGTTAAGATCCCTTTGGTGACACTGTTCTTGAGGCAGAGCATCTTGAAAAGAGAAATATTAAAGAACTGGGGAACTTTTAGGGCAAGATAACTTTCACTCTGAAACTTAAAAGCGCAGGCTCAAGAATTTCTGTCTGCCGGCCTAGGGCCATGGAACGTCCTCTCTTTTCAACTGAGGACAACCACTGAATTAGCCTCCTTTTATGTTCTCTAAGTTTAATACTCTCTTATTCCAAAAGGCCTTTGGCATGGTACACTGATTTTATGTTTGATTTTTATTATGGGTTTTAATTGCTTTTGCAGTTGTGTGTATTTGTGGTGCCCTAACTATATTGTTCCTTGTAAAATACCTGGAGTATTTTCTAAGAAGCAGAATATTTTATGAATTGTATTTTTTGTGTAATTAAATAATACATAACCTTTATGTTACTGACTCTAACTTCCTAAAAATTTTAGGGCAAAATGTAAGGTGTAGCATATAGATCTGTGTATAAAATATTTAAATAAATTCCTTCTTCAAATATTCCCTTATACAGAGTTGATGTAAAATAAATAAAATAGAATTATGTTTTAGAAATGGCATTAATTATTTCTAGTTGCCTTTTGGGGACACCTTGATTTTTTTCAGTTTAAAAATAGTTTAGATCTGTTCTTTATAATAAGTCAGACATTACCACTACCTTTTGTGTGGAGCATAAAAATGGGAACTTAAAATCCCCTGTTGAAGAATATAGTTCAGCAAAGAACTTTCAGTGCATTCGATCAAAACGGAAAATATTGCAACTACTTACGTGCAGAACAATGTTAGAAAATTAGTTTGTGGCTGTTATAAATCTTGCTAAGATAGATTTTACTAGACAGACATGTTCTCAAATATGAAAATAGCCCTACTGCCTTGAATATTTGAGATTCATGTTTAAATA
Source organism: Mormoops blainvillei (assembly GCA_004026545.1). Taxonomy (NCBI): domain Eukaryota; kingdom Metazoa; phylum Chordata; class Mammalia; order Chiroptera; family Mormoopidae; genus Mormoops; species Mormoops blainvillei. Next base: position 113,672 of record PVJD01002395.1, on the reverse strand, counting down.
CAACAGTAACCAATCATGATGTAATCATAAGAGGCGTTTTTTGTTTTTTTTTAACAGATTGATTACTTTTCGTTAAGATTACCTTATAAATTTTGTGGTCACGTGTTCCCAGGTCTTACAGGCTAGGTGAACCATCTGCAGTAAATCAACGTGGTTACATCTCAGTCCCCATTATTTTATTTGAGAGTTTATATAAAAACAAACTATAGTCCATTTTTAAATGTGAATGATCTCCTGTGTTCACAAACTTAATTCTGAATAATATTGCATAATAGTATAAAATCATAATTTTTTTGCTTAATTCTGAATAATATTGCATAATAGTATAAAATCATATTTTCCTGTTCTTTTTTTAAGCTGTTTTTTAAAAAAAATTGATTTCAGAGAGAGAGCGAGAGAGAGAAAGAAACATCAATTTGTTGTTCCACTTATTTATATATTCACTGGTTGCTTCTTGTGTGTACCCTGGCCGGGGATCAAACCCACAACCTTGGGGTATCAGGACAATGCTCTAATCAACTGAACTACTCGGCCAGGGCTTGTTTCTCCGTTCTGTAAGGGATGGAGGCTACTGGTACAGAGGGAGAGAGAAAGAAAAGCAAATTTGCTTGTTTGAGTGAGTTTGGATGTAGGGAAGAGCTTCTGTGATAAGGCTACCTCAGTCTTGTCTTCGGTTAAATGTTATTGATAATTTTAATTTTATTTAATGTGCACTGAGTAGTTAATATTGAGAAGCAAAGCAAAATATTGGGTGGAGATGGGATAACTTAAAGTGATATCCATGTATTCTGTCAATATTACTGAGAATAGTGTTTAAAAATTACATAGATTATTTACATAAATGAATTCCATTTTACAAGTTAGAAATGCACACAGTTAAGATTATTTATGCCTCAATTAAAAAAAAAACTATATGGGGCGCAATCCTTGTCTTTAGAACTTTAGTTATTACAATTAAGAATTAATTTTTCTATATTACCAGTAGGAACAAATTGTAAACCTTTTCCAAATTTGCATAATATATTTATGAAACATTACTCAGTGCATTCACTTAACACTAAAATGTAATGAGGTGAATTTGCATATTTTTCATTAGTTAAAGTTCTTGTATTTCTCCAGGGCTGTCTTACTAAAATGTATAGTCAGTCCACTCTCCCATTGTCAAAAATCTTGAATTAATGGATATCGAGAAGCTTTCCTGCCATCCACTTATTTGCATGATTATTTGGATCATCATAACACTTCTAACTGATCAAAATCTTGAAATTTTAAGTTCAAAGGCAATCTCCTGGAAAATGTGTAAAACTCCTGAAATATTTAATTCGTTCCGTGATGTATTCGTCTGTGAAATTCGCCCCACTTCTGACTCCTGAGTGAGGCGCGGCCTCAGGCTTTGTCTGCTCCACGGGTTTTCCTTGTTCGTCGAGTCCTCCCCTCGGTTCTGCTTCCAAACGCCTGACTCCTCTGTCTGTCTGTCCGCCGATCCCCGCTCACCACCCTCGGTCAGCGTTCTCTGCCCGGGAATTCCAAGACCATCACTTCGCTCTCGGCTGTCATTTGCCCCCCACCCCCACCCCAAGCCTCAGGCCCTACCTTCTTGATATACCTCCCGTTCCCCAGGGGAGTTCTCCCTCTCCTTTCCTGTCTTCTCAATGTTGTTTGTACTGTTTAGCTCTCAAGGTTGGAACTCCAGATCACCCTTGCTCTTCTTCGCCCCAACTCACACATTCAGTCCCCGGGTTTAGGCGGCCATTGTTATGTCCTGCCTCCCTAATCAGAGTATTCCATTTTCTCCATTTCTGCCTTCGTCCAGAATTTTAGCAGTGTCTAAATGATCTCTAAGACTCCATTTTTACCTTCTTGTTTCCTTTTACACATTGCAAAACCAAACAGAATTAACCCAACTTTGTGCATGTCCCACAACGTGAAATGACACTTGAAGGTTTTGGGAGGTTTAACTCCTAGCCCCCCCGACCCCCACCCTCCTTTTCCTGCCTTATCCATGCCCATGCACCTCATCACTACAGTCCCGTCTGAGATGCAGAGGTAGAAGGAAGCCTGAAGTTGATCCCCAAACAGAAATCTTCAAGAAATTGTTGCTATTTATTTCAGGTGCCCAAATCTGTGGGCAAATCCTAAGAACCAGCTAGGATCTTCCGTACTGAGGAGACCGAAAAATCCTAGGCGACCAGTGCAGGTGACTCTTCGCAGTCCAGAAATTCCGTTCGAGTTTAATTAAGGCTTAGGGTTGGGACAAAGAGAAGATTCAGAGCGATCTTCTGAATCTTCTTGCCACGTGGTATCTGATTAGTGGGGCTGATGAGCAATGAAAAGCAGCTGGGCTTGGCGACCACCGCTCAGAGGGCAGCTGCGCGGAGCAGAAAGCCTGCAGCGGGGCGCAGCCCCCGTGACTCCGAAAAAGCAGAGCCAGCCCTTTGTTCACTAATTCAAACGGTGACCGCAACTCATTCTACCGCAAAGTATACTAGAATTCTGAGTAAGTAAAAATGCACATCATTTTTATCTATTTGGGAACGTTACACCTTAATCTGTAAGTATCTGAACTAATCCATTTGTACAGATCGCGTGAGGAAACACACCTGCGTATTTTCAGCAAGCTCTTCCTGGAATTCTACAGACGAGCCTCCGGATAGGGGGCCAGTGGAGACCTGTTGTAGAGTAGGAAGTGGATGGACTTGGGAGTCAGAGATGAAGGTTCGAATCCTGCCTCTGTCACTTAACTTTTCCGAACCTCCTAACCCTAATCCGTTCAGTGGGAACAAACATTCCTGCCTCTAGGAGGTCATGTGAGGTTAAATGAGACGACGATTAAACAACTCTCCCTGGCAGGTTCTTTCCACCGTCTTTACCTCATAGTTTCCACAGGAGTTTCTTGTATTTTAACAACACTCGTGTCCACATTGTAACTATACCTCTTTTTCCTATAAGAGAATAATTATTCACTTTACCAAACATTTTAAAACATAGTCTTCAATTACACTCTTCCTTGGGGCACTGAAATCTTTGTTATTTGACAAAAAGGCAGGAAGCAGAAAATCCACACCCCAGTTGTGTCATTGCCAATAGCAAATCAATTGGAAATGAAGATAATGGTTTATCTGCACTGAGAATGTGGGTCCACGAAAGCTTAGACTTGTATGTCTCAATGTTAAATGTTCAATTGACATGTGATTTTCATGCATTAAAAATAAGTATATTGGTTAAACTGAGGTGACCCTATGGCAGGAATTCAAGCATGATTAACTTCCATGAGTCCTCTAAAAACTTTATTAGGATTTGCCAATTAGCCATAGTGTTTACATTATAATACTTCTCTTTAACTGATAATCAGTAAGTTTTCTTATGTGCGCTATACTTTTCTAGGCCTCAGAGCATCCCTCTCTGAGATCTGCCTTTATAAAATGCCCGGAAAGGTTTATGAGCCGTAGGTATAAATTGTAACATTTTTTTGGTAAAAGGAAAGAGGGAGTTCCATTTGAATAGCCCTATAAAAGCGAAAATGCAGGGGACTATTATTATTATTTATACTGGTTAAATATATCAGGAGAATGGGTTATATGAAGGGCAGCATAAAATATATTTCTAGAAATAAAATATATGGCTCTAAGCAACCTGTGCTTCATGAACTATTAATTTAAAATTAAAACAAAGAGCTCTAAAATGTCTTATGATTTAGATTGGACTCAATTCTTGTCTACATCGACGGATCAATTTAGTCAAAGTCAAGAGATTTTGTGTTTTCATTTTTTCTTTCTTCCTTCTCTCTTAAGGAATATGGAAATGGTGCACAATATTGAATATAACCAAGCATGTAAGGCTGAGAAGCCTTTGACAAGAGAATTTAAACACTAGGCATCAGAGTGTGCAAGCCAAGTTCTATAATAAATTTATAAGAATTGGAAAATATCAATGTCAATAAAAGAGTAGGGCATTTTAGTGGGTGGAAGAGAGAACAGGGAACTGGCAAATTCAAGAGTCCAAACCTTATTCTTCCTTAAATGAGAAACTGAATTTCTAAGAAATCAGTCTCAGGCCTTGATGTTTAGGAAGAAAATGAAACGTTCATTCATATATTAACTTATTCATTTAATAAAATCTTTTGATGTTGAGGGTGATATGGTATAATAAAAGTATGCCAGATTTATTTAAGGCATTACAATTCTTTCCAGAGTCACAAGGTTTGGTTCTCAGTAATCACAGCCCTAAATGCTAAAATTGCTAATGGCTGAGAATGAACTTTTAACTAAAAAAAATTTTTTTCTAACCAAAGCAGTCAACTATAGAAATCATTCCTTTTATGTACTAACAAATATAAAGAGAAAGTGAGGTGGCTCTTCCACTCAATATATTATACTAAACTAGTGTGGGAAATCATTTTTCCTTATCAAATACTTTTGGATGAAATGTAAACACATACAGAAAATGAAATACTAACCTGGCCTTGGACACATAGAAGAGGAAGGGAGGGGGAGAAAAAACACGAGGAAAGGAAAGAAGAGGAAGGAGGAGGAAGAAGGGAGAAGAAGAAAAAGAGGAAGAAGAGGAAGGAAGAAGAAGAAGAAAAAAGAAGAAAGAAGAGGGAGAGGATGGGGAGGAGGAGGAGGAGTTCATCTTTAGACCCTGACGTGAAAAGAGAGCTCAAAATCGGCAGAATTTAAAAGCGATGTGTTCACGGATTCCTTCCATGGATTTAATCAGTGAATTCCGCTCCGAGGTGTGTGTGTTTGGGAGCTGTTTTGTAGACGCAAGAAAGCCTGAGCTTGAGGCACTGTACAAATGGGGGACCTGCAATTGAACTTTCTTTTTAAAACTGAGAGCCATGAGTGGTCAGGTTACATGTGAAATAAGGACAAAAGACAGCTTGACCTTTAATTAGGCCAAGAAAGCAGGAAGGAAGCTTGTCAGCTGCAGATGTCAAAGGTGGGAAGAAGAGCTACCTGTAGAGAGAAGGGTTGGGCCTGAACTCATGGGCATTGAGGAGCATGAGGTACTCCATCCGGAATCCTGGATACAGGCGGGTCCCCAAGTGGAGAGAACCCTAAAGCCAGGCTGCAGGGATGTTTCCACACTCCAGGGCGTGTAGGAGCCCTATAAGAGCAACCCTTGCTGAAGATAAGTTTATAGTAAAACAAACCTTGTGAGAAAACAAACCACCATTAATGGAGACATCAGACACACCAAATGGGAGAATCTATACCCAGTAGGCTAGAGATTGTAGTGCACACTTAAGACACAGTCATGTAAATCAAAGAGACAGAAGATAGTAAAAGAAGAGGAGAGACTAAATTCTTTTTGGGGGAAAAAGGACTGCAAAAGAACCACATAGCTGTTAAGGAAATGAAAAATATAGCCCTTCATGTAAAAACCTCAATGGAAAAGTTAAATATTAAATTAAATTCAGCTGAAAAAAGAGTTAATGAATTTAATATGCTGATCCAAGGAAATCACTTCAAGTTCAGTGCAAAGAGATGAATATAGAAAACATGAAACAGAAGTTTGAATTGTGGAATACAGAAAGAGAAAAGCCAAATTAATTGTAATAGGAATACCAGGAGGAGAGGACAGAAGAAATGGGTGGAGGGCTTTATGTGTAGTTATAATAGGAAAAAGAACAGGGTAAGTGAAACAAATTTATTACAGAAACATCATAATGAAATTGAGGTTTGCAAAAGACCAATTCGGATGTTGAAAAGCTTTCTACTGGGAGGAGATATATACATAAAGAATCCCTACAAAGGAACAGCAAACAGACTTTCCCCAGACTCTTATCGGTGTCTGTTGCTACACTAGTGCAATAGAATGATGCTTCCAGAAACCTGAACAAAGCAAAACAAAACCTGCCAGCCCGTATTTATTCTCAGACAAATGATTATAAAGAGTAAGGAGGGAATAAAGACTTTTATAGATAAATGAGAATTAAGATTTTAAAATGCATTTATTTTCCAAGGGGAAAAAAAACACTTAAAAATGCATCTAATTAAAAAAAAAAACAGAGCTCAGGAAGAGGAAGGAGAGACAAAAAGCAATGCTGACAAATAAATTGATCAGTGTATTATATCGTTAAGGTTAAATGCATATTAGCGATTTATTTTTTATTAAAAAAAATTTTTTTCCACATTTTTTCATTGTTCAAGCACAGTGGTCTCACCTCCCACCCACAATCCATCTCCTCTTTGTCCTTGTCCATGGGTCCTTTTCACATGTTCATTTACGACCCTTCCCCTTCTTTCCCCCATTTACCCCCTCTCTCCTCCCCTCTGGTTACTGTCAGTTTGTTTTTTATTTCAATGTTGCTGGTTATATTTTGCTTGCTTGTTTATTTTGTTGATTAGGTTCAACTTATAGGTGAGATCATATGGTATCTGTCTTTCACCACCTGGCTTATTTCACTTAGCATAATGTTCTCTAGTTCCATCCATGCTGTTGTTGTGAAGGGTAGAAGCTCTTTCTTCCTTTCTGCTGTGTAGTATTCCATTGTGTAAATGTACCATAGTTTTTTGATCCACTCATTTACTGTTGGACACTTAGGCTGCTTCCAGTTCTTGGCTGTTGTAAATTGTGCTGCTATGAACATTGGGGTGCATAGGTTCTTTTGAATTGGTGTTTTAGGATTCTTAAGGTATAATCCCAGCAGTGATATTGCTGGATCAAAAGGCAGTTCCATTTTTAGTTTCTTGAGGAAATTCCACACTGTTTTCCACAGTGGCGGCACCAGTCTGCATTCCCACCAACAGTGCACTAGGGTTCCCTTTTCTCCGCATCCTCTTCAGCACTTGTTGTTTATTGATTTGTTTATGATGGCCATTCTGACTGGTGTGAAGCAGTGTCTTGTTGTGGTTATAATTTGCATCTCTCTGATGGCTGGTGATGCTGAGCATCCTTTCATGAGTCTCTGGGCCCCTTGTATGTCCCCCTTGGAGAAGTGTCTGTTTTGGTCCTTTGCCCATTTTTTAATTTAACCTATTCCTTAATGAAAAATAATTTCTAATTTTTAAACTATATTGAACAGAGAGTCAGCAAATTTATTCTTAATCTTTCCAATTTAAAAGGAATTGCAGGAATTTAAGGCTTCCATGTTGATATCTCCTATGTCGTTTCTCCAGTTATTGCTGTTTGATCTTCTGATTCCTCTTTAATTTCCTCCAAATTAGTTAAAAAAAATGTATAAAGGACCAATGGTAATGGGTGACAGGGTGGGGACTGACATGGAAGCAGGGCAGAGGACAGCAACAGGGAAAAATTGGAACCACTGAAATTGAACAACAATTTAAAAAAAGGATTAGGCAGTAATAATTTTAACCCTAAAAATGGTTGCAATTTAAAAAAAAGAGCTCATAAAGAGAGTGGGAGGCAAAAAGCAATGCTGACAAATAAATCGATCAATGTATTATACTGTTAAGGTTAAATGCATATTAGCAATTTTTTTAAAAAGTTAATTTGGAGGAAATTAAAGAGGAATTAGAAAATCAAACAGTAATAACTGGAGAAATGACACAGGAGATATAGATGTGGAAGTCTTAGATTCCTGTAATTCCTTTCAGGTTGGGTACATTAAGAATAAATTTGCTGACTGTTTGCTTTAGTTTAAAAATTAGAAATTACTTTTAATTAAGGAATAGGTTAAAAATGATATATTTATATAATTACTACTAGATAGCCATTGACATGAAAACCAATGTGGATTCAACTCAAAACCTAATGATGACTGAACACCACCAGGTGCAAGTAGATGACATGTGATGGCCCCATGGGCTCTGGAGAAACGATACCAAGTATTCCATGTGTGAATGTTCTATTTATTTGAAATGGATACATTGCCCACTTGTATATACAGTGACAAGAGAAATACACTCAGTTCATTCATGATAGTTGGGGGAGGTAGGGGGTAAAGAGACAGGTATCAGAGTTGACTTTACCTTTATCTGCAACACACAATCTCTTTTTATATATAGAACATACTTAAGTGTGAGAAAGGGACGAGATTAAACCAGAGCATTAATTTAACCTCTCCTTTGTCTTTGATTTTTTAAAAAACTCCTTTTTTTCCCTCCTCACTGAATTTAGGAGATTGGCCTTGGAGAACTTCCTGGGATCTTCTATTGTTGTCCTGGTGTTTGTGTTAGTTTGGGAGAAAAACGAACGTGGGCAGCTTTTCCAGCTCGGATAACTGCCTGCCAGCATCAGTAAGCAGCAGCAACAGTGGGAAAAAACTGGGTATTTCTGAGAAAGCTGAAGCCTCTGAGGGAGCAACTCCTCCCATTAAAGGGATCTTGGAAGATTTGGGATCGCACAGGGATATCTCAGTGTGCGCTAAGATTTCCAAATTTATACTTGCAGATAAAAAGACGCCAAGTGTTGTGTAATTTGGGAAACTAAGATATTTCAAGATCTATGATTGCTTCAAATAAGTGGTATAATTTACTCTATTTTCTCTTCAGGGGAAAACAGGGAAACTACCTAAAAAGCAAATATAATTTTGTTTTTTGTTGAAACTCTAGACAAGCTATATATTTAGAATTTATTGATGCCATAAACATTTTTTTATCAAGTAACTTTTCAGCACTTGAAGATTTACATATGTACTTGAAGGATAATTTATTTATAGTAATTAGTATGAGGATATTATATTTTTTTCTTCATTTCTTAGGAAATGCGTGTAACAAACAAAATAAATGAGAGTTTCATTGTATTTTCTGTATGAGATATTTGTATTATCAAACATCTACCAGAAAGAATACTAAGGTGTATCCTGCTATTTCAGAGAATTTTTGAAAAATTCACATTTAGTAATGCTTTTGGAAAAATAGTATTCCCATTAACAATTTTTATAGAACTGTCCTCAAGTGGCTTGTCATCAAAATGGCTCTGTGCAGCCATAGCTTTGGTTAGATACTTTTAATTTAAAACTGAATGTACAGATCTACAATAAACACAGTTGTAGCCAGTTCCTCTCCCCAAAACTCAATACCAACCAATAAAATAAACAGAAAGTGAAATACAGGAAAGGGGAGGTTACATAGTCCACGAAGTAAGCAAGCAGATACAATTCTGGACCACAATCTATTAAGCTCACCTCCAAATTATAAACACTTAGGGCCAAATGAACGGAAAACTGAGAGCTGACACAAAAAGCTGAGAGCTCAAGCCCAAAGCTCGTCCCTACAAGTTACAGGTCCAGACTGAAAGATGTCCCTAAAACCCTGTGGCTCCTGTCCGCTGCCCATCCTGACCTGCTTCTCCAGACTGTTGTACGGTGGGCAATTTCTCTCTTATTTTTTCCCACTGAGACGTCATCTGCTCGAACAGGCCTTCATCTACCTTTCTCGCTTTAGTCAGGAGAACGTCACCCCACATCCCTCACTCCGTTGGCCGAAACCCTGTTGCTGTTTATCATTTCTAAAATAATCTTGTTTATGTATGTGTTAATGTGGTTTCGGTTCTTCTTTTCTACCAGAATTTAAGTCTAAAACAGTTTGGAACTTTAGTATTTCTCAAACTTTGATGATTACCTGACATATAGACAACCAATTAAATGACTTTGAATAAATAAAGGAAGTAGTGATTAAAAACACGTAAGTAAAGGGTGAGGTAAGTAGTGGAATAAATGAAGAATATTCCTGTAGTAACTGATTTTGACACCACAGTATGTTATGGAAATGGAGGAAAAGAGAAACACAATGGCGAACTATGTACAACTTCCTACAGTTGGTTTCCTAACCCAGGATAGTTTGAGAAGCAAGATCTAAAGTGGAGACAGACCCACGGACACAGAGAACAGACTGGCAGCTCTCAGAGGGGCGGGGTTGGGTGCTGAATGAGAAGGGTGAAGGAATTAAGCCAACTAAAAAAAAGGAAGTCCCATGGACATAGCCAACAGTATGGAGACTGCCAGAAGGAAAGGGGGGTAGGGGAGGTAGGAGAGGGTAAAGAGGGGATAGATGGTCATGGAAGGAGACTTGACTTGGGGTAAACACACTATACAATATACAGATGATATATTGTACAACTGTATACATGAAACCTATATAATTTTATTAACCAATGTCACCGTAGTAAATGCAATAAAAATTAAAATAAATAAAAAAATAAAAAAGAACTAACTTAAAAAGATAAAGGAATTAAAAAAAATTTTTTAAATAAAGGCTGGGGCAAGAGGTAAGAAGCCATGATCACCAAATTATAACAGATAACCTGGGATTAAAGAGATTTATCACATTGGCCCCTGACATGTTAAAAACTCGGGGGAGAGTTATTTCGAGGAGGAAAGAATTTAGGAGAAAATTCTGTGGCCCATAAACAACAACAACAACAACAACAACAACAAAACAACCCTGACACAAAAATACCAAATCTTTCAGTTTGCCCCATTATTCATACTCTTCTCCATATTCTTCATAAAATAGTTTAATTCATTCAGAGATGAATAATAAAGAAAAAGGAACCAACACTCAACTACCACGCTAATGCAGTTGACAAACAGGCAGGAGAGGAAAAGAAGCAAAACACATTAACAATGTGTGGGATGGACGTCCTCAGGGAAAGTACTCAAAGTCCCCCTGAGATAATCCAGTTACAGGGCTCCCCATAGCCTCAACGAAATTTCCGTCAACGCCAGAATTTAAAGAGCTTCGAAGGTCACAATGGAGATCAAAAGCCCAGAAAGAGAGGAAAATCAAAGAAATGGAAGGAGACAGTTAAATACTTTACTAACATGAAAGTCAAATGAGAAACAACAATCAATACAAAAGAACAAACATGATGAAAATGACGCTTAGGGAAATGGTGGACGTGCCGGAGGAAAGCACACAAAACCACAAGTGGAAAATAAAAAAGATATAGAGTAGATTTAGAGAGACAGATAGATACAGGAGGAAGTCCAATTATATGTAATACAGACTTAACTGCACTTTGCTAAGGAGAGAGCAGGGCAAGTGGAGCAGAAACACAATTCAAGTCAATAACATGAGAACGTGTTTCTTCAAGTGAAAGTTACATTCTTAAAAGTGGAGACCTTTGATAGGAATAAAACAAACTAAAGCAAACTGAACTAATGGGCAGTGCAGTGCAGATCTACAAACAGCAAATCAAAGGGAATTTCCGAGCAAGGGACCACAGGTCAGTAGGGACTGAAGACAGAATGGAAGGAAGCACTGTCCGTAATACAATCACTTTCAAGAGTCACGGGCAATGGGAGGTGGAGGAAATTTAAATGCATATGTTTTCTAATTTTCAACGTGAACGAGTCAGTATGTACTCTAGATAAAAACAAAACAGAATCACTGCAAGCCCCTAATGGTTTCCATAATCATGTTTCTTCTTTAGATAAGTTCTGAGGATTTATTATCTTGTATGGTAGGGAAACATGTATCTGAAGTTCAACAGTTAAATTAAATTCCCTTTTTATATACTTTTGTCATTAAAATTCAATATAATTGTCCATGTGACATAAGCCATTTATTCTACATTTAAAACCTTTCTATCATTTAGTCCGTGTATATGCATGGACTCTAGAGAGATAAAGAATTATGTTAACAACAGTAGCTTTTTCTTGGTGAATGATCTTTTTTGTTTTACCTTCTATTTTAGTCTGTATTTGTTGTATCTGTTTTATGAAACAAGTCAATGCCTTTTCAAAAAAGTTCTAATTAATAAGAGCTCACATTGTATAATAATCCCCCACACAGTCATTTTTCGTATAAGCTCTAATGTCAGTGATAACAATGTGGACTTGAATATTTCTTATAAATTTTCATGGGATTACCTCTACTATCAAGGGTGTGTCATGGCCGAATGACAAATCCATGGATGGTGTTATTTCTATGTAGTACTGTCATTGAGCTCTGTCCCACCTGGCTTCCGTAAGGATAATGGGATATCCCGGTGGGCGTGGAAGGCTAACGGGGGCAGAAGGCCAATGCTTTTGCACATTTTTCCCTCCTGCTCTGAGATGGATACTCCTAGACATGTGAGTAAGCGCATTTTAAATGTATAGTCTCTGTCAAGGAAACCTATCAGTAGGTTTTAAATCAGAACCCAGACATACGCCGTTCAACTATCCAAGTGCTTTAGCACCTTTGTGTGTTGTCTTTTTTTTTTTTTTTCAATGCTGGAAGTTTGTTTATTTATTTATTGTAGGACAGATATGGGTTTATTACAAAATAAGTGTTCTCTTTGGGGACCGTTTCTTTCTATTTGCAGTTGTGTTAAGAACACCAAACATAAGATCTACTCTCTTAACATATTTCAGTGAAGAATACAATGCCGTCATAGGTAGAATGTTATGTAGCAGATCTCTAGTGATTTTTAGTATTAAGAACATGTTCTTTACTCATTGAAAATCTTCAAGATACATTCGTTCTCTGAAATAAAAGAGTTACCTGTCAGGGGGTTAAGGGCTCAAACCAGCACACTCCACGAGCTGGTCCCAACTTCCCTTCCCAACAGCGCCTTCCGGTCATTCAGACTGTGGTCTGTGCTGTGAGGGAGTAGGCTCCACTGTTGAACCGAGCTGCTCCCTGAACACCCACCCTGAGTCGGGCCCTGTGGGGGCTTCTGGGGAAAATAAAGAGATGGCTCAGATGCGCTTCCTGTCCCTGGGGTGCACAGTCTAGGGGGAAGGGCACACAGGCAGCTAATTATAATCACAATGGGCTGCATGATAAAGTGACTATACGAGGAAGGTGCTGTGGGAGATGGGACAGCAATTAATTTCTGCCTAGAGGTGGTGAGGAGAGGGCAGGACTAGACATGAAATAGAAATTTCTACACATTCAGTCCAAGAGGGATAGCATTTTTAGATCTCGGCTTGTAGCTAAGGCATTTTATCGACCTTCACGTGGACAGGTAAGTAAGCCGAATGAATGCCGACTTGGGGAGAAGTGAAAAGCCTGCTTCGACCCCCTCCCGGGGAATGGGGGATGGTCAAGAGGAACAGGGAGGCAAGGAGGTCAGACGCCAGGGTCAGTGTAACCCACGTCCGAGGCTGACGTACAAGCTTGGAGGGCGACACAACACACGGGATTGGCGGGCATCTCCTGAGAACAATGGGGTCATGGCCAACTTTGAAGACGCAGCCTCCAGCCTTCTGGCCCTGGGAGAAGCCTGGAATTTGATTTTTGGGCCACTTTCAACATCATATCGGGGCAGTGGAGAATTTTGGCAGCAGAAGGCAGCAAGACATGTAGCCCTGAGGGATGGGTCTAGGCTCCTCGTATTCTGGGCATAGTGTGTAAGTCCCCAGTGTCTCAGCAACAGGAAATGGAAGGTGTGAGAATGAACACTGTGGACCGACAGACACCTGGGGTTGTAACACAGAACACAGGGCTCTGGCTACACAACATGATTATTGATAGGAGAATAAATAATGTATAGTTTATGGGCACAAAATATCACTTTCAAAGAACAAGTTAGAATGACATGTATTGTTGTAGAAGTGTTGCCAAGACATACTGTTATGGGTAAAAAAAACCCCCAAACACAGCAAGTTTCAGAATAGTATGTACATTATACCCTTGGTGTTAAAATTTGCGTTTGTATGTCTGTGAGTGTGTATGTATTAATGCACAACAGACTCTAGGATACACTCCACCGATGTGTTAACTGTGTTATCTGATGGGGAGTGATGGGCTTTGGGATTGGAGTTTGCCGGGGAAAGGTCGGTGAGAAACAGTGGCGTTTTAATTCTGTACTCTGTAGGTTGTTGAATAGTAAAACTATGTTCAAGAATTTTGTGTGTGAAAAATAACAGACTTTAAAAGTTGAAAATATATGAATGTACTAGGGAATGTTAATTAAGGGATTAAAGGCCCGCAGGGGCCCGAGATTTCTAGCACTTACTAATGCCCTCTCTCCAAAGACCTATTTTTAGCACTCATTATCTCTCCCTGTTTCTTACCGCCAAATCCGAAGCTTCTTCAAATTATTTTGCTTTTCATTTTTTTGTCTTGATTCCTGTATCATTACAGGCTCTTCGAGCCAAGGAACGTGATGCTTTTCATAGAATTTATTCACCCCCTCCCTACACCCTCACCCTTTTCCATGGCTCACAGAAGCTGTGCATGTGGGAGGCACTCTAAATATTAATTAAATGAAAAATTATGTTTAAAAATTTTCACCTAGAGCAGTCTCTACATTACCCTTTAACCCCTTCCATTAGTGTATCATTTTATACTTTGAAACCCATCCCGTGTACATTACCTCATTTGATCTCGCTAAACACAAAGGTCCAGGCGGCGAAGGTGCTATTTTACCATTTTTTTAGTTTTCAGGAGACGAAAGGGGAGCTAAAGGTCATTTGACCAAATGAAGTGTCAGAGCCTAGAATGAAGCTGTCTTATGGCTCCTCCTGTAATAATTATGTCACCGTAGGGCACAGGGGCATAATATTTTACCCAGGGCCATCTGCTTGAAACTCAAAATAGGTAACAGGGAATTAAAGGAATGGCTTTGTCTTCTGAAGGAAGAGAACATCATGGTATTCAGAAATTTGCTCACACTTTAACAATAGCTGAGACTAAACAAGTGGCGTGGTGAAATCTATGTAGCAAAAGTCCTTGGCCAGTTTAGGAGCAGAGAAGAAGCTGAAACTGTGTAATCTCTCAGTATTGCAAAGGCAGAGTAATTCTCTCCGTTCAAGGGCACACACACCTGGGGTTAAGAGACCGCCACACTGTTCTCCGTCCGTGCATAAGCCACCAGTCCCGAGGTGCAGTGACTCATCTTCCCTGTCCCTCCTAATTCAACTCTTCATCAGGCATGGCGGACACAGGGGGAGGGGCTGCTGCTGGGTTTGTCCCCGCCAAGTCCCTTGGGGTAACTCTCTCCAGAGACTCCTTCTGATCTTCCTACCCACCTCGGAGATTCAATCAACCTCTTCTCTGAGGGGTTTTGGTCAGGAGGCTGCGTCTTCTTCCCATGGGAGGATAGAGAGGCAACTCTCTATGAGAGATTACTTTTGGGGCTTGACTCGAACATTCCAGAGTAGCTGATGAAGATTACACTTCTTGGAGAGGTTGAAATAGCAATTAGATAAGATATTAAGTCTAGGCTGGGCATCATGGGTTTTCAGTTATGAATGTCACTGTTTTGGGCCTGTGATTTTCTCTTTAATGACCTAGAGAGCTTGGCTTCCTTGCAGGTAGAGAGAGGAGGATTCCCATCGCTGGCTAGGCTTCGTGATCAAACATTCACCAAAAACTAGCGCAGTTAACTAAGTATCATCACCTGCGAGAGTCTGCAGTGTATTATTATGCTGAAAGATTTCCTGTCTCTTTTTATCTGCTTTGAGTTGCTTCAGAGTAAAACTATTTCCCTGTCATGTCCCCAGGAGGAAATGTGGTGGAAAAACAGTCTATATTCGATTATTTCCCTTAATCTCTAACACTCTAACGCTAAAGAGGCGACAGTGCGGTGTTATTGTATCGACATGTTCTTCCGTATGGAATCACAGTGATGGGTAACATTTCAGTTCAGCCCATTTCACTATTTTGGGGGCGTGTGCGTCTCTTCAAATATGAATGCATTCTGCTGATTTTATTGGTCAAATTTAATCCTGTGATTTTTAATTTGTAAGTGAACAGATGGTCAAAGGTCAAAAATAACAAACTATTAAAGTTGTTTTTCTGATTTTTAACTCAGAGAACCAAATATGAACCCCTGGTTTCCCTGGGTTTGGACCAGGACCACCTAGTGCTTCTATAGGACTCTCGCCAATGGGTACCTGATACCCAAGCCAGTGAGGAAGGTGGAAATTATTAGATCTATTTGTAGTAGACCAGATTCCAGGATCCCTAAGGAGTATGTTTTTTGAGTTGATTTCATTTCTAAAAGCTATTGTTAACATTTGTTGGGGTTTTTTTTGTGTATGTGGAAGTGAAATAAACTCTTTATTTACTTTGCCAGGATCTTTCATTTCATGTGTTTGATAATAAAATTACAATGCTAATTTTAAAAATACATAAATTATTAGGTTAATTTGCAAATATATGTTTTTTTTGTTTTTTTTGCCAAGAACCACCTTGCTGAGTCATAGAGGAAAACATTAGCAAGTAAATATTTGACAAAATGCTGTGTAATATAGAGCATTTATATTAATTTCTATATTATTGAACTAGTAAATGTTAATGCCTATAAGTTGAATTTTTCAAAAAATCACCATTCAACATATTTCTCGGTTTCAAGTTTCTGAAAGGGCCTGTTAAGGTTCTGCATGTGTAGGACCCTCCGTTCTCCCAGAGATCAGTCCGTGGCGTCAGTGCGGGAGGACGCTGGAGTCCTGTGGCCTTCTGATAAAGCATGATATACTCTCGTGTGAATCATCGAGTAAGGGCAGCTCACTGCATTGGAGTTTCCAGAAAATGCCTGTTTTTTATTTCTTTGTCTGTTTTTATATATTTTTTAATTTTTAAATTACAGTTGACATACAATATCATGTTAGTTTCAGGTATGCAACGCCGTGATCAGTGATTTATATAAAGTCATCACCTCGCTAAGCCTAGTACCCACCTGACCCTGTATTTAGTCATTACAATGTTATTGACTATATTCCCTATGTTGTAAAGGTCACTGTGACTATTCTGTAGCTACCAATTTGTATTTCTCAATCCCTTTATGTTTTTCACAAAAAAATTTGGAGTAGCAACTGAATCCAGACAAATAGACTTTAAAACACAGCCTCTAACAAGAGACAAAGAAGGACCCCCCGGCAAATCCACTTCTGGGTATTTATTTGAAGGAATGCAAATGCCTGTTTAAGGTCAAGGATGTTGAATGAGTAAGATGCGAGGTGAGTCAATATTAGAGGACGTGCCACCAGCATCTATAGTGAGCATGTGAATGACAGGCTTTCCTTTTCCTTTCCTTTCTCTCTGGAATAAATAGGTCCATTTCCATGAAGATATCCTGGGAGAATAAGAGAACCCTAAAGAAAGGGAGGAGGAATTCCTGGGAACACTCGATGTGAAGAAAACTAGCTGTCAGCACACCCGACTCTACTTTATACTAAAAACCAACCTAATAGTATTTGTATCAGCTATAAGGGGCTGTGAATAATAAGGAAATGAGTATAGAGTAAGTAAGATGATTGGAGTGAGGCTAACGAATTCTGATATGTTTCTGGCAGGTTGAGATATTAAGAGGTTCCAAGAAGAAGTAGAACATGATTTATTTAGAATGTAATATTTAATTGTATGTTTGTTTGTTTTGTTAAAAGTAAGATTCTTGCTCATTTCCAGTTTAAGATATAATCAGAGGATGCCATATAAAATAAAATGCATAAATCTTATTTTTTTGAGTTTGATGAGACTGGCTTTATGGCATTTTCTGTGGTCCATGTGTTCTTAGTTGAGCCATAACTTACATATAGTAGCCCATAGACCTTGATGACATAAATGAGTTTTTATACATGTATGTTTTTGTGTAACTAGCAAGGTCCATTTTTATACAGTAAATTATCCCATTCTAGGTTTCATGGCTACATGGATTGTTTTCAGTAAGTAGCTATTACAAAGAAAGCAGCAGTGAACGCTCTTGCACCCGTCTTTTGGGACACGTGGGCACAAGTTTCTCAATGCTATGCTTAGGGTACAAACTTAGGGTCAAAGGCCACGTGCATTTTCAACTTTGCTGGGCAACGTCAAATAATTTCCCGAGGGGACTGTGCCTAACGACATACCTGTTGCTGGTAAGAGTTGCAGTTGTCAGACTTCTGAATTTATTCTATCAGATAAGTGTGAGATTGGTTTAATTTCCATCTTTTTCTAGGAAACTTGTGAGATAAAGCACCTTTTCATAAATTTTCTCTTTTTGAAGTAGCTATTAAAATCGTTTGCCCATTTTCTAGCGGGTCCTGAGACAGTATATCTTTTGATCCTGGACATTTTATATATCTTGGATGCCAGCCCATTGTCAGTTAAATATCATGCAAATATATTCTTCAGATTTGCAGTTTCTTTTATTTCTCTAGATGATGTATTTAGATGAACAGAAATTCTCACTTTTAAAGTGGTAAACTTAGGTTTTATGATTTTAAGAGCTCCTTCCCTGCCACTAAATAATGAAAATTTTCACTTACCTTCTAAAAGCTGCATAGTTTTGTCATTTACATTTTGTTCCCTAATTTATCTGAAATTAATTTTTTGGAGCCTGAGTAGAGATCAAATTAATTTTTTCCATATGTGTACAAAAATAATCTAGTGGCATTGCCTGAAAAAAACCCCCCAAAAACAATGACTCTTTTCTTGCTAACCCGCAATGCTACATTTAACAAATACTTACATATGTATGGGTTTATTTCTGGACTCTATTCTGCCGCAGTGGTTTATTTTCTATTGCTGTGGCAGCAGCACTGTTTTAATTACTATGGCAAATAGAGCAAGGGCTCCTTCTTGTTCTTTTTTGGGTTCATGCCTATGAGGTGTTTTTTCCTTTTTTTCTTTTTTTCCTCAATCCCTCCAGCTCCCCTGGCCAGCCCTCGCCCCCAGTAGCTGTCATCCTGCTCTCTACCTATGCGTTTGTCTCTATTTTGCTTATTAGTTCATTTTGTTCATTAAACTTCACACATAAGTGAGATCATATGGTATTTGTCTTTCTCTGACTGGCTTATTTCACTTAGCATAATGCTCTCCAGGTCCATCCGTGCTGTCCCAAAGGATAAGATTTCCTTCTTTTTTATGGCCAAGTAGTATTGCTTTGGGTAAGTGTACCACTGCTTATTCTTACTTTTAAAGTGCACTTTGGACCTTTGACTTTTTTCAGAATATGGTTTTCGAGTGTATTAAGACTTTGTCGAATCTGTGGATAAATTTGGGTATATTTGGCATCTTTACCATATTGGATTTTGTAGTCCCTTCGTGTTATGTTTCCTTAAGCATTTTTTTTCTTTAAGGAATCACTCCTCCACTCACTAAAGGATTCGTCGGAGACTCTACATGTTAGGAAGTGTGTATGTGACTCAAGTTCTCTAGTGCATTTGTGCATTTAGCCTCCGGAAATGGAGAAACATCTATTCTATTGCTCTTAACCCCTTGCTTCACCCACTTGGTAGTTCACAGACTGGCAGAATTGGAAACTTTACTAGGCTGTATTTAAGTAGGGGAGATGTCTCTGTCTTAAAGGCCAGTGCCCATGTGAGTCTCAGTGTCCCTGGCACATTCTTTTAGTTTCTGATTAATCAGGTTGCCTTTGTATTTCTGAGTTTCATCCCATGTCCTTGCAGTTTATTGGATAAATAGCTTTTGGGTCTGTAGTGCACTGCTAACCAGCTCATAGGAACAAGAAGACTCAACTCTGTCTGGGCGTAAACCATGTTCCCAAGTCGGCTTCTGCCGAGCAGCCCTGTATTTTTATGGGGTTTATAGGAACCTTGTCCAGCCGGTGTTCCACTGTCTTTCTCCCCCCGTTCCCCGCTGACTGCTAGTTATATGAAAACAGAAGTCCAGAAGGATAAAGGAGAAGTAAATGTCAAGAATGAAACTCTTCTTAAATATCCAATGCCACATTTCTCACAAAGCAACTTGCACCTTTACGTAATTGCTGTAACTAATAACATTATTATTTTTAAAAAATAATTTGTTTCATTAAAATAAAAATATGGCCTCCTTTCTTTCTATTCAATATTAATGTTGCCTGGTCTTTTAGACCTGCAGGGGAGGGTCATAGCTAAATATTATCGAATGAGCATGCGTGTGAGGACATACACTTTTTAACAATCGCACCATGTTGTGTCTACCTGCCGCATGCTGTTCGCGTGAATAAATCAAAGTGAAAGGAGTAATGGTCATAATTATGACATGTATTATTTATCATTATAGGGGCTTTAATGAATGAGTATTCACTATCTCCCTTGTTTATCACAGTTTCTGTGGGTGAGAAAAGTACCTTTTGTTCCTGTTTTACACTTGCAGCAGCTGGCGGATGAGCCTTGGTGTCTAAGATGAAGATCCGTGTCCACTGTGATTCCTGAAGGAGATGGACAAAGGCTCCAGAACTTTTGGGTTGGTATGTTGTCAGATGATATTTTCAATACATTTCCTTTTAATCCAAGAAAAGGAAATTAGTGCAAAACAGTGCAAAATTAGTAGAAAGCCCATAGCTTTGGAGTTCAGCGCAGCTGAGCCATCTATTAGCTATGTGACCATGGACTTAATTCCCAAAGCTACTTTCTTTATCTAGACAACATGTGGCAGCATCTGATGCCGAGAGTGTAATAGGACCAATAGGGTACCTAACACATGGTAGAGTTTCAATGAATTGTATCAATTATTTTAATAATTAAACTTTTAAATGTAAAAAGAGAGATAAAACAAAAACCAAGAAAGACTATGTATTCCTATATGCAGTCTTAAAACAAATATATATGTTCCGAACTTGAATTGGAAATATCTACCCTTTCTAGCTGGGTGAATTTTCATTTCCCTCCGTGTGGGGGCGTGCCTGCTTTGTGATGTGTGTTTGAAAGGGTTAATGGGCGCTTCACAGCTTGGAGGGAAAACCCATAATCGGTTAATGGGTGCTGGGAGAGCAGTCCAGATTCCTGTCCAGAACTGAAGAACTTGTACCCTAACTGCTAAAATCCCTCAGCTGTCACCCTTCGGTGGAAATACCCTTGGTTGAAGGAGCTGCTGCTTCCAAAGCCTCATTTCTTTCTTGGGGTAGCCTGCCTCCAATGGCTGCTGGATTGGAGGGTAGAAAGACTTGGCTTTCTCACGACAATGCGGGAGAGCTCTGAAGGACCGTCCCGCCTTCAGAGCTCTTTGTGGTGGTTGGCTCTGACCTCTGCTGTGGCCCCATCTCATCCCCAGGTTTCCCTCTGCTTCATCTTGCTTCCCTTCTACCCTTTCCACATGCATCAATCCTAAGAGGACTTCTTGAAAAAATGTTGTACATGCCAATCTCTGTCTCAGAGTGGGCTTCCTGTGGATTCTGACCTGCAGCGCAATCTTATTCTAGTTATCTGTGGCTTTCTGAGCCAGGTTTTTATACACAATTGCCCCTAATAGATCCTGATTGACCAAGTTGGAAGACATAAGCTAGGTTTAAATACTTCTCATCGGATACCGCCTTTTAAATAGGAGAGTACAAATCCTGTGTTTGATTTCTCAAATGGTTGTTTCATTAATGATATATTCCCCGGATAGCAGTAAAGTTTCAAGATAATAAATTTATGCCACTTAGGTAGTAAAAGTGAATGGTAGGGTGAAGGAGTAGAAAAGCAGGAAAAATGGAGATGTAAAATTAAAGATTGCAGAGAAAACTGGAGCTGTTTTTATGACAAAGTTCCCCTATCACCACACAGCCTAAATTTTTTCTAGAAGTTAAGTCCCGGGCATTGTATGTCCTTTTTCTCTTTGCTCCCATTGACTCTCATCTGTAGCAGCAGGAAGTGGTAAAGCAAGTTTCCCTGAAGAGACCAAATCCCATCTGCTATAGTTGAAAGATTTCTCATGGTGTAACTGTATCCAGGTAGTCACCTGGGAACAGAAGCAGAAAATAGACACGGAAATCCACTGTCTCCAGGTGAGGAGAATGAAGGCTACCTTACGTTAAATACAACTTGAGTGCCCGCGGGCTTCCCACCCCGTCCGAGTCCCGGGGCTTGTTTTTGACAGCACTCTTCAAATTAGAGAACGTGGACAAGACAGGCCGGCGAGTAAAGATGCTCGTAGCCACAGGCAAACCGTCTTTTTGCGCTGCGGGTTTTTCTGAAAAATTTGGAAAACATCGCATTTTATTCTCTTTTAATTTTGTCACGTGATTCCTTCACAAGCAAAATTGTAACAATATCACTTTTCCATTTTGCTGAAGTTCCATTTTGTCTCCGAAGTCCAGAGCATAGGAACTTTTAGTGAGTAGGCAGCGATTGGAAAAATATGATAGTTTTGTGTTATGGAAAAACCCAGTGCTGTTAAGGCCAGGGCAAAGAAAACAGGGACAGAAAATGCACGCAGAACAAAATATACTAAGGCCACCAGCCTTTAGGCTGATATACAGAAAGGACCCACAGGCAGAATGAAGTGTACCCAGTACAGGAAGAAAGTTCATGGAAAGAATAAAGTATATGAAAATCCACACAATATGTTGAAAAATGAGATTCTTCAAATCAGTTAAATATCTTGCTTTTTAATTGCCTGTGAAGATATGTTACTTTGAACTACACTTAATAAATAAAAAAAATACTTATGAATGCATTTCATCAACTAAATTATGATTTTTATAAAGCATCTAGGAAAAAATGTATTGAAACAGATATTTGCACAGACGGAGCCAAATGATGACAGATAAAACACTGTGCCTTTCACACATACCTACAGCCACTTCATTACCTGTGACAAATCAGTAAGGAAATAAAAAAGCAAGACTTTGTAGCCATTTGTGTATTAAGGGGGGAAATGGTAAATAGTATCAAAATGACTTTTAAAAAAAATATTACATTTTAAACAATACTTTTTAGTCAATCAAGCAAATAATCAAATAGAAAATGACTATTTGATCCTTCTACAGATAGGTACACTGAATGAAACTGTTTATCAGTTTTTAAGTTCGTCTTAACACCTATTTTCTTGTTCATTGTTGAAAAAGGCACTATAATGAAGGGTAAGCATCTGCCTACGTGAATAAATTCACTGTTAAATTTATTGAAAGGAGTGGATCTCAATGTTTACTTATGTAGCTTTTTTTCAAGGCTGAATACTCAAAATCAATTTACTGCAAGGCAAAAATCGAATGATTTCACGGCTACAACAGAATGACTGCAATGAAAATGATGTTCGAGACTTGGATAAAAAACTAATTGTTGAGAAACGAGTCATTTAAAATTCTTAGTCCATTTGCATGGAATGAAAATGAGAACATTAACAGCAAAGGACGGCAACAGTGACCTTTCTTTACTGAAAAAGACCTTTGTTTAAATTTTTCCCTGAGAGAGTAATAGAACCTGATTGGAAGACCGGAGAGAGGTTCAGCCCAGCACCTGACAATCACAGCCCTGGCATTTCCACATTTATTGAAATTTTTATTGACAAAACCCCCCTAACATTGTGCTGACCCATATCTTCAGTGACTTTCTGGGAGCGTTTGCTGACAACCACTAAGAAAGTTCATAAAAATGAGAAAGAAGGTTACCATTATATTCCTATATCAGGTACGAATGAAGTCACACAAAATGCAACCCTGAGACAAACAGGAAATTATATGGAATATATCAACTCTTGTCAATTCAAGCTGTTTTTCCAAAATTGACAGAGTCGATGCAATTGAATTGTTCATTGTCAATGAGACATAAATATTGAGGTCTACTGATTTGCCCACTCGTAAATAATTAACCAATTTTGGTTAATTCATTCCACAGATATTTATTGGTTGCTTAGCAAGGTGCTAGGCATTGTGGTAACCACAATCCAGAAGGAAATAAATGGTCTTTGTCCTCACAGTCTCTCATGTAAACAGAAATATAAAATGGATGACGCTGTGCAATGTGTTTCCATTTTGTTTATTAGATTATTTTATTCATTAGATTTCACACATAAGTGAAATCAGATGGCACTCATCTTTCTGTGACTGGCTTATTTCACTTCGCGTGATGTTCTCCAGATCCATTCATGTTGCAAAAGACAAGATTACTCTCTTAAATGTACCACAGCTTTTTCATCCCCTTGTCTACTGATGGGCACTTGGGCTGTTTCCAAACCTTGGTGATTGTAAATAATGCTGCAATGAACATAGGGGTGCTTATACTCTTTAAAATTATTGGCTTAGGTTTAAATGATTGTTTCAGGTTTCTTTGCGTATATTCCCAGGAGTGGAATTCCTGGGTCAAAAAGCAGTTCTATTTTTTAATTCTTTGAGGTATCCCCATACTGTTTTCCACAGTGGCTGCACCAGTCTGCCTCCCCACCAACAGTGCATGACGGTCCCCTTATTCTCCACAGCCTCGCCAGCACCGGTTTGTTGACGTATCAATGACAGTCATTCTGACAGGCACGAGGTGGTATCTCATTGTGGCTTTAATTTGCACCTCTCTGATGACTAGTGACATTGAACATCTTTCCATGTCTATTGGCCATCTGTCAAATCGAAACAGATTCGTAAATACAGACAACAGGCTGATAGCTGTCAGAGGGGCTAGATAGAGGATGGGAAGAGACTTTCCTTTGGGCAGTGAGCACGCAATGCAGTATGCAGATGAGGCATGTTATCAAGTTACACATGTGAAACCTGTATGATTTTATTTAACCAGTGCCACTTGATAAATTCAATAAAATTTTTTAAAATTAAAAATAAATGAAAAAGAAGTGTGTTTTCAGGGAAATTTTACGTTTATAGAGCACTGCTTCAGTCCATAACTCCGGACTCCCAGGTGCCGCAGCCCACATTCATTTTGCTCTATGTCAGGCTCATTGAACTATTTCACTCAGACCGAAGACCCAGAGAATCACTGCTTTTCTGTTGTTACTTATGTTCTCTATGGCCCCACAACTCAGATACAGGGGTTTCCAGGTCCAGGTCTCTTGAGCGTCTAAAGAAATAAAAGCCCCAACTAGCTGCTCAGTCTCTATCCCTGGCCCTTGGACAAGGGGAACATCTGCCACTTTTCCTGAGACCCTAATTCAAGCTCTACATTAGTGTCGATTTTGAGAAGGTCCACAGTCACTGCCTTGGTCGTCTCTGGTCCTAGCTGCCCTCTGTCTTCCACATTTAGGCCACAGCGTCACTGGCACTGACCAAGTATTGAGCCAAGAACTGGTATCAGGGAGTCTAATTACTCACTCATAAAATTCCTTCATGAAATACTTTGAGCAACTGCTAGTTGTGAATGAACAAAATATATCACCTTGACCTTATGGGACTTAAAATTTAGGGAGAGATAAAAAGGGCCATTTAGTATATATGTTTAGGTAGCATCATGACTGCAGGTTGCGTTTTTTTATATAAAATATATTTTTCCCAGTCATTAGAAAGTGAGAACTTTAAAAAAAAAACTGCTTATTTCCTTTTACTTGGTATAACAGTTTCTCCCCAGTTTCCTTGGACAATGCGGGAGACCTACCAACTTAGCTTTTTCTTAATCTTTTATTCTTCTTGACTTCCGCGTTTAACCTGGATCTTTAGTTTTTGAAATTTTGCCTCAAAAAAGCAGCTTTCTACACTGCATGGCAGATAATGTTATTGATTGTATCTTTTATTTCTGATTTTCTGGCACCAATGCCTAAAACTGTCCATAGTATTAACTGGTATATGTAATCTTAAATGTATGAACCAGAAAGTAAGGCATGCCATTTACAAATGGGTCTCACATGGTTTGTCTTGGCAACTAGCTTAGGAATTCCTAGAAGGAGAGACCTGTGGCTTAGAAGTTTCTCACTGTGCGGTGTATTTTGAGGGAGTTTGGTAAAGATATACTCAATTTCTGATAAAAAGTTTATGCACTCACTTCTTGGAAACGATGCTCTCTTTTTTCTCCACATTATAGAATGAACAGTAGATTAGACACTGAAGTAAGCAGCATTGCCAGATAGAGAGACGAGGTTAGCTATAAAGGCAGGGGCTGAAAGCTCTTTGATGGGGTGGCAGGAGTCCTCGCCAGAGAAGCTGTTGGCGCAGCACAGGGAGAGAAATGCCTTGCGTGATCTGTTATTGCAACTAAGAAAATACTGGACACTGGTGACCCCGTTGGAATGAGCTTCTTGCTTCTGCAGGGACGCTTGTGCTGAACCATTTGGATGGAAAAGATCCATTAGGTTAAAAATATCCCAGCACTCTCATTCCTTTTGTTAATACCATTAAACTGCAACTCAATGTTCTATTCATGTCTAAAATGAGTAAGTGCTGAAGAGAGATTCCAAAAAGGGAAGGTCTCGGTGTGAGAGATCAAGTGAGAGGTCTCGGGGGAGGTGACATCTGTCTCTGGCTCCATACGACTGAGTTTAGTTGGTGACTGGGACACCCACAGAAGGAGGTTTGAATTTCCTGTTTGCCCAGCAGAATTAATCTCCTGGGTTATGCTGAAGTGGCCAGAACGCCACTTATATATCAGCCAATTAAAGAGGATTGCATACTATCATAATTATTCAATACACCTAAATTATGTTGACTCAAGCCAATAACGTATGATACCCAGTGCACATACATTTCTACAAATCTCAAACATGCAGCGCGGCACAGGTTGGCATTATAAATTTATATTTCACTGATGCTTCAAGAACTGAAATTCAAAACACGTTTATTAAAAATGTTAATTATACTATTACCAGGAGAGAAATTCACTGGAGAAATAAACTATTCTTTTTAATGGAAAACTTTTACGTTTGTTACTAAAGTCAACCTGAAATAGAGAGTAGGGAGAGAAACACTTTTTTTTTTGCCTTCCAGTGCAAATTGGATCTGTCAAGTCTATCTAACGGAACACTTTCTCTTTCGTTAATAATTATAATTTGAAAACAAGTGTTATGTAGTGGTTATCTGGGGATGAGGAGAAGGGAAATTAGGACTGACCACCAACAGGTACATGGTTTCTTTTGGGGGTGATGGGGATGTTCTAGAATTAGATAGTGGGGATAGTGTCCAACATGTGAGTTCCTATAAGGTTGGTAAAAGTATTTAAATATATCAGGGTCTCATCCTTTCATAATTGATAGGATTTGGCGGCTGCCGCCGCCCCCTTTTAATGGTTGTAATTCTATTCTGGCCTCCTAGTTACTCTAGAGTCAATTTTGCTAAGGATCTGCTTGAAAATTGTACTTTTAATATAATTTTCTATTTTATTTGCATCATTGTTCCTAGCATTTTCTTTTGATACCGCAAATCTCTATTTATAGTTATGTCCCCTTCGACTTTCCAAAACTTAAAAAAAATCTCTCTTAAATACTGTTGATCAATCTTGCTTCTCGTACCCTTCAGTATTTTAAAATTATTATGATGTCAGTTCCAGGCGTACTTTATAATCTGACACCTGTGTATGCTACAAAGGGATTGCCCCCAAAAGTCTAACACTATCCGTTAGCGTACGTGTGCGCCGCTTACTGCCGTTGGTCGCCTGCCGACCCCCTGCTCCTTCGACGACCATGCATCGGTTCTCTTGTATCTGTGCATTTTTTGTTTTATATATTTGTTTGTTTTTTAGATTTCACATCTGAGTGAAATCTTATCTTATTTGTCTTTCTTTCTGATTATGTGCTTAGTGTAACACCTTCAACTTTCATCCATGTTATTGCGACCGGCAAGGTTTTATTTTATTTATTTTTTAACTGAGTAGGCGCCTTCCGCTCTGTGTGCCTGTGCGTGTGTGTGCGTGCGTGTGTGTGTTTATGTATCTCTACCACATATCCTTCATCCAGTCACCCATCAATGAACGCTTAGGTTATTTTCACATCCTGGCTACTGTAAAAAATTTTCCTTGGCACATAGGGATCCATATAACTTTTTGAAATTAGTGTTTTCATATTCTTTCACTATTTCTAAAAATTTTTGATTTTGTTGATCTTCTCTGCTCTTCCTACTCACATAGTTTCTACTCTCCTCACTCTCACCTCCTTACTCTCTAGGCTTCCTTGGTGTTCTGTCTCTGACTCCTTGGCTGGGACACCGCGGTCCCTGATTTGAGTCCCGATTTATGATTGATGCCTCTAGGCCAGGCTTCCTCTGTGCGGCCATAACGGCATCTGCGAATTTCAGTCGCCATCGCTTTGTTTTGCAGTTCTAATCCATGACTTTTATTACAATTAATTTGGGGGGCACAGAAGTATATTTTTAGTTTTTTAGTGTGTGACTCCTATTTTGACTCGATTACATTATGGTGAGAGAAAATAGTTTATATAAAATATTTCTTTTTGTTTATAGACATCTTTTGTGATCAGAAGTGTTTATTTTCTTTCTTCGTTCCATGAGGGCTGTTGACATGTTAATAGGACAGAGCTTGATAATTTGAATTTTTATATTTTTAGCAATCTTATTACTGTTTAGTCTAGTGTTTAGTTTTTGAGGAAGATTGCAGGAAAATCCCTAAATGTTTGTAGATTTGTCTATTTCCTTTACTGCTTATGTTATTTTTGCCTAATTATATGTTTTCTTTTTTATGCATATTCCTGTATTTAAACCACACTCTAGCCTTAAAACTGTCTAAAGCTAATTAACATCTTTATCATATTGCATAATAATGCAAGAGACTAAACATTTGAAAACACCAAACTCTCCCTATTATTTTCATGATCAGGTCTGTTAGACCTAGCCCTTCCTATTGATAATCATTATTAATTTGTTTTTACAGTCTATAATAAATAGATTTATCAACATGATAGATTTATAATGACTAAATCTATCAACAATAGATTTATTACTGATTCTATGTCTACCACCATTTTTTGGCATTTCATTCTTTCCTTTAGGGTTTATGTTCTTTCATTTCTTTCTCCTTTTCTTCAAAAATATTAATTTAAGGCATACTTTCTCTCTCTCTATATGTGTGTATGTGTGTGTGTGTACATATACATAAACTATATAATATACATTGGGTTGGCCAAAAAGTTTGCTTAGTTTTTTTTCCATATGATGGCTCTAGTAGTGCGTAGTTGTCATTAGCTTCATTTGAAATAATTTTGTTAGATTGTATAGTGACAGCTGGCATATCAGCAAGTAATTTTTTAAAAAATATCAAAATTGGTGAATTTTTGTGCAGCCATTTTAATATTGAAAATGCAAGAAAATACACAACATTTTTGGAGTATTATGCTTTATTACATCAAGAAATGTAAAAATGCAATTGAAACACAAAAATATTTGTGCAGTGTATGGAGAAAGTGCTGTGACTGATCGAATGTGTCAAAAGTGTTATGCGAGGTTTCCTGGTCCTATTGACATTTTGGCCAAATAATCCTTTGCTGTGGGGCTGTCTTATGCACTGGAAGATGTTTGGCAGCACCTCTGACCTCTGCCCACTAGAAGCCAATAACAGGAGAGAGCTGCACTCTCAAAATATCCAAATCTATAAAGTTATTGCTGAACATGAAAAATGTGTCCTTTATTTTACAGAAAAACTAAACGGACTGTTGGCCAACCCAATATATATATTCTAATATGGTTTGTGGTGACAGATAATAAACATGAACGTAATAAATAAATTATAGTAAATTATAAATATCCTAAAAAAATAGAGCAGAGGGCCAGAGAGGAAGGCAGGTTGCATTTTTAGACGCTGGAATCAGCAACGATTCCCTGGGAATATGACGTTTAAGCTGATAGGCAAAAGAGGTGAGAGAGTGAGCTATGCAAACATCAGAGAGAAAACATTTCAGCCAGAGGGAAATAGCTAATGGAAAGACGGGGAGATCCAAGCATGTTTGCAGTATTTGACAAAAAAATCTAAATGAAAACATGGAGGGCAGTGTGACTGGAACAGGGAGAGAGGAAAGGGGAAGGAGGAGATGAGGTCAGAGAAGAAACAGGCGTGACCACACGGGGATGGTGAGCCGCCATAGAGACTTGGACTTTTGCGTGGGGTGAGACAGGAAGTCATCGTGGAATTTATCTGATCTCATAGACCTTTTAACGATGACTCTGGCTGGTATGCAGAGAATTGATCGTGGGGAGGCAAGAGTAGAAACAAGAAAACTAGTTACAAGACTGCTATGGATTGAGTGTTTGTGTTCCCCCAAATTATATGTTGAAATCCTAACTCCCAAAATGATAGCCTCCGCGGTGGGGGCCTTTGGGTAGTACTTAAGTCATGAGGGTGGCGCCTTCATGAATGGGAGTAGTGCCTTATAATTGAGACTCTGCAGAGACCCCTAGCCTCCCACCATGTGAGGAACCCATCGACAAGGTGCCAGCTATAAACTAGGAGGCGGGTCCTCACCGGAACCCAGCCCCGCTAGCACCTTCTGCTCGAACTTCAGCCTCCAGAACTGTGTTGCTTACATTTCTCCGGTTCCTAGGCTGCCCCGTTTGTGGCGTGTTGTTATAGCAACCTGGATGGACTCAGACAAGACTAATTGCCATGGTGTAAGTGAGGGGCTGGACCAGATTTGTACCTGGGAGTATGGTGAGACTCAGCTTCTGGATAAATTTTAAAGAAGAAAAAGAGCAGGTTTACTTCTATGTTTATAGGGAAATCTCTGTGGCTATAGGAAGGGACCCTGGTGATAACTGACATGTGATAATTAATTACAGTAGTGCAGGTTTTTAGAGGGTGATTGTATTACCAGGCTTCTACCAAAATTATACTTCAGATATAAACAAGGTTATTAAACTGTTGCATGAACAAACTTAAAGGGTTGAAATTTTGTAGCACAGAATTTTTACTGGTTCTAGAATGGCAGAATTATTTTATCTGTTACTGGTACTAGTTAGAAAAGACCATATGATACGATATTGTAATTAAAGATAATAATAAAGGTCAAGAAATAAAAGTATGAAAATTAGGGCAGGATAAAGAAAATAATGGGAGTATTTTAAAAAAATAAATGATTTTAATTCACTTTTGGGTTTCTTTGTTTCATATTGTTTGTATTTGTTGACCCCACAAGAGATAGAGCTTGTTAAATTAAGAGAGTTTGCTATAATATGCATAACATGAAGAAATGAGTGTTTTAAATTTAATTGCTATATAGATCACATGGAAAGCTGTGAGTATGGCTAATATGGGGCAGCAGTGTTAAAAATATAGCCCCGGTATCTGGGCATTTAATAAGGGTAATTGCTTTCTTGTGGCAAACAATTTGAAATAGAGAAAATGGGCATCTATCTTTTCAAACATCACCCGGACCCAGTAATTACTATGGGACTATAAACCTGCATTTTATTAGCAGTGCATTTGACTGAATATAATTTCTGAAGAAACATTATGTACAAAGAAACATTATGTCCAGTTCAGGTTGAGGAGGATAAAACATATAAGATAATTAGTTCAGCAGCTTTGGTCTTTACGACGAAGGCATACAACTGGTGTAGCGGAGAACTTCAAGAGATCAGAAAGCCCAGGGTTGGGCTGGTGAATGTTTAATAGTGGGATCGCTGGGAAAAAACCAAAACACTGGTTTGTAATGTTTGTAGATTTCCCTGGGGTACATGCTCCCGCTGTGTCTGATTTTAGTCTACCAACATACTGTGGCTGACAGTGCAGTTAGGAAGAGATGTGTATAATTAACCCTTGCAAGCCCATGCAAGTCAGGTCCAGCATGAGGCCCCTTCCTAGACTGACCATCAAGCAGCCGTGAAAGTCTGCGCAACCCGTGTTTCCTCACTTCTAACATCAAGAGATTGGACCAGCCGTTGTCTAATGCCCTTTGTAAATGGATCATTCTCTTTAAAGGATGGTGGTATGATGACTTTGTCTTGTTAAATAAAATAAAATGGATACAGAGTATCCCCATTTTAAAATTCTACATATAACTCCTGGTGGAAGAAGTGGTACATAATCCATTTTCCTATTAATGGCTTTATTAACATCCCTGATCTTTAAATAGAGTCACAGGTTTGGGAACATCTTACAGGAGGATGGGTGTCAGAATAAGTACAGTAATTCAAACGAGATGAACTTGCATCAATTCCGATTAGTATACTATCAGTTACAACAAGTCAAATAGGTACCTTCTTGGTGGTAGAGGATATGTTCCCTTTCATCTTCATACAACTGAATTCTGTGCAATGCTTTGGTAAACCTGTAGGATTCCACCCAGTGATCTAACTCCTGGTATACATACCCTTGTGTCATTTCTTCTCTTTGCCTGTGGGTGAAATCTTGTGACTTGCTTCTAATGGATGAAATTCTTGGTAGTTAAACAAGATTTTAGCTCATGGTTCTCTGTTGAAATACGAGTCCTTTGGAGGCCATGGCCCCACCAAATACTCTTTTCTCACATAAATATAATCAAGTACATCATGCTTTTTAAAAGGAGACTATCATAAAAAAGAATAGAAGAACTTTCAATCTTTATGTCACAACTACTTTTTTTCCCTCTCAGTCACAAGAGCTCCCTTTTCATAACTCAGGAACCCATTTAAACACCCACCACAAATCCTTCATGTTTTTCTTATTCTCAGGTAAGTCTATGTAGACATTTCATACTCATAAATATATATCTGCAAACACATTTTGTCATTGATACACAAAATAGAATTATAGTTTATGTGATTTTCTCTAAATCATGCTGTTTTTATAAAAATCATTCATGGATGTCACTCAACTCATTCAGGAGAAAGCAGTGCTCTTGAAAACCAGATGCCTGTTTTTCCAGGGTAACACATTCCAAGTCCTGGAGGGTGGTATCTGCAGCCAGCGTCTCCCTTAAACTCATGTTGCTCCAAGACTTAGTGGGCAACATGTGGAGGAAAAAGACCTACTATTTTTGGAGAATAAATTGTATCTTGGCTTTCAGGCAGACAATGAATTTCCAAAAACGAAGAGCTAAGTCTTACCTAGAACCCCCAATAACTTGCCTTCTGGTGCATTTTTAGAAGTTGTAAACATTTGTAAAATAATAAATCATTGGAAATAAAGGTGTTCGCTTGGTACGTGTGGCCAAAGCAGACGTAGCATCTCAAGTTCACTGGGGCCTTTAACGGTGTTGACAGGTGTCACAAAAACTAACAGTTCTGTCTTCTGTGCACTAACATGGGCCTTAAACAGAATTCCCCAATCTGATCAGTGTGTTTTATTATTCTAGTCCACTTCTTTGTAAAATTTGGGATGGTTTTGTAAACTCTGAGCTTTGCCTGGAATGCGGGAACTTAGGCAGGGGCCCCACCTGAATTCAGCAGTGTGACATTAGGGTTTACAGTAAGCAAAGTGTCAACCTGGTGACCTGTGACAGTTTACTAGGACACATGACTTGGTGACATGGAGAGATGAGTCCATATAATTCTCCTGGACAATGACCAATGGTGAAATCAACAAGCCAAGAGAAGCAGTTATTTTCCAAGCAGTGTATTCTTGTACCTTACACAGGGTGTAGCATCCAGTGAAGGCCTATTTGGAAACTCAGAAAGACCAAAAGATAATGTCACTACCATTCTAAATGACTGCCATCTTGTTGCACACGGTGACAGCTTTCCTATTCCAAACGCATAGTTCACAAAACATTCACTCTACATTCCTAGAGCTGTTTTGTTTATGAGGGTTTACGTTTTTTCCTTCTCTTCCCATCTCTCTTTTGCAGAGTTCAGAGTAGCGTGCTGTTGGTAAAACACAGGTGCTCCTGCTGTTTAAATTGTTAGGTTCCGTTCGGGGGAGTGAAATAACGTTCTGCCTTTTGCTCCCAGGTACTGAGACTGCTGCCGAAGTGCACGAGTAAGTGCCCCACTGTGGGCAGAGAACAGGCCTTTGCAGGGTTTACAGCAGCAGGGAAGGGGCGGGCTCACCTCTTTCCTCGCGGGAGGTTGAACTGTTTGCTTTCCCCGCTGGGGCTCTCATCCTCAAAATTCCCTTTCTCACCTTCTAACACACGCACCGCTGCACATTCTTTTTATTCTCTTTTGAATATTCGCTTTATTTTGTTCCAAAAACCCATCATCAAACAGGCATAGTCGAAGACAAAGCAACTCCCAGCATTGCTAGATCAGACTTAGTCACCGAGGACAGACTCGTGTGCTTTAATGTGCGGTCAGAGTATTCAGAGTCTTTTCTTTTTAATATGGGGAAGGTTCACTAACCCTCGCTCTTGTCTTTTCAACTGCTTACATTGTGAGAGTAAGTTTTTCTGGACCCCAAAGCAAATGCACTTAATGTCATAGATTTTAATCAATTCATTCTCGATGATTCGATTCTATACCCTGAAATTATTGGCCTAGGGATGGATTATCTATCTGTTCTAAACAGACTGTACATGGTTCACACATGCCCACTAACTGGCACATGTGCACAGCTTATCATATAATCTTTTAAGGTGATAGTTGTTTTCTGTCTGGGGTGTGCTCCTGCACTCCCAATACCATTACCAGATTTTTCTTTTGACAGAATGTGTCCTCTTGTAAGTAACATCTCATTT
Source organism: Mormoops blainvillei (assembly GCA_004026545.1). Classification (NCBI taxonomy): domain Eukaryota; kingdom Metazoa; phylum Chordata; class Mammalia; order Chiroptera; family Mormoopidae; genus Mormoops; species Mormoops blainvillei. Next base: position 79,680 of record PVJD01002395.1, on the reverse strand, counting down.
TGCAGAACCATATTTTTATTTATATCCTTATACTAAAAACTTAAAAAAGCACCTCAATCACTATGCCTCTGTTAGGCACCTAGATATTGCAATAATTCTAATAATCCTCAATACCACAGATTCAACTCAAACAAAATCTTTGCTTGCAACCAGCTAACAATGTGGGGTGCGAAGTCACAAATGCCAACAGACCACCTCTCTAGTGCTGACTGCTTTGGTGAGGACATTCTATGAGTCTATGAAAGGCCAATGATGATATTTTTGTTTGCATAGTGTATAGGGCTATGGCCTATACAAATTTCCTATCTCTGGAATACTTTAAAGAAAGCAACATAGAAAACCACTGTAATATATATGTTACATAGAATAAAACTTTTGGTGCTGCCTTACTAATCAATTTCTACTATAAGTGATGGGATTAAATGGAATCAAAAGTTCAAAGACCAAGGCTAGTGTCCTGATATGAGGCACAAATGTGCCCCAGGCCTACGGGTTGGGAATAGAGGATTTGATTCTCAGTGTGCATTCCAAAAATAAATCTTTTTGAAGTGCATGTGTGGGTGCAAATCTCTATCAATAAGATCTGTTTATGAGTGAAAGAAACCCTCTTTGAGTGTTACTCACAGTGATGCTTTCCCACGTAAACGTCACCCACGCCTTGTCTCTGTTGCTTATTGCGTATCGACCCAACCCGTCTCCATGGCATACTTCCTTTCCACGTGCTCTTGGTCAAAAGGCCTAAGAATGAGAACGCAGATGGAGAGAACTGAGCTGATATTGCAACTGCAAAGGAAAAGAAAAAAAAATAACCCAAGTTTTATTGTAACTCCAGAAACGCATTTTAAGCCCTGGAACACATTGAAGAAGAAAGAGATCAAATGTACTCTTGCCAAGAAGTTTGTAGAGGGTCATCTCTTGTGAACGTCTCCTAAGTCGTCACACCTCGCGAACAGTTGTGCGTTGCTAAGAGAGGCCCAGATCTTCCGGTCGGTGTGTGTCCTTACTGGGTCCTCTGACTTCCAAAGATCAGGCTGCCGGAGCACCTGCGCAGACCGACCCAAGGGCTGAGGATGGTGGTGCCAGTCTGGGTACTGAAAATCCTCTCGTCCCTTTTCAGCGTTTTTCTATTTAAACAGACAAGCTGGGTGAGACCTAGAGCCAAGCAATAAGAAAATAATTAGGAGGCGTTTTTACACGTCTCTTCCCCGAAAAGATACTTTGGAAAAAAGTTTCTTTCCCGCTCCCATTCCAAAATAATTTTCCCTCGGTTACCTTTTTAAAGGCAGCTTTTCAGTCTCAAACACCCTGTAGTGCGATGCTTTGGGTGAACGACTGTGGAAAAGGTATCTGTGGTCCCTGCCCTGCAAGACTGTGAGAATGAGCAGACAGTGCTGCTAAATCCACTGTCAGAAGGAGCTGTGGCAAATTGTGTCCCCTGAGTCGTCTGGTCAGTATGATTCTCCACCATTATAGTGGGTCCATTTCTGGAAGCAGGTTTCCTAATCCTAACAAAGAGGCTCTGTTTCCTTCAACCCAGCCCAGCAGGGTCCTGCTTGGGGTCCCATATAGCTAGAGGGTCACCTGGTCTTTATCCATACACCTTTCCCTTCCATGAGCCCCTTTAAATGAGTGGCTGGATTGTGGTAAAATGTGAGTGTTTCTGCATTAGCTCAGTAGGGATATAGTATAACTGCTAAGTAGAAGGGCTGGTACTGGCAACTAGTAAGTAGTTATTTTGATATGAAACTGAATTTACCAAATAGCCCCATGAGGCATTGGGGGCAGGCCCCATCAAGTTATTTTTATTCTGTCCTGAAATCTGCATCAGTAGCAGTTGAAAATGAATACTGACAAAATGAAGAGGATATGCTTTATCTCACATCCCTGAGTCTGGGAGAAGCTTCTTTTTATTGCGAGATTATAAAACCTGCAACTCGTCAACAAATACGCTGTTGATTTGGAGATAAAGGAAACAAGAAGAGGATGAGAGAGAAAGATGCTTATATGACATTTTATGAGCAAACAAGCAAACAAACAAACAAACAAAAACCCAAAGAAAAAAAAACTGGGACCAGAAAGAAAGAAAAAGGAAGGCAAGACTAAGTAAAGTTTATCCCCTCAGAACTGTAACGTGATCAGTGGGTAAAAAAATGGTCCTACGTTTCCTCAGGGCTTCTTCCCACATCACCTTGGCAGGGTTCTGGATGGCCAGGACAAATGGCCGTCACACTCTGCATCACACACCCCAGTGAGACTCTGGGACACCTGCTAGCAGGGACTAGGTGAGGTTTCAGCGGCCTCCGGGGAAGAATATGGGCTAGGAGGGAGGAATGACAGTGAGGACCAGAAATGCTCATTGGTAGCCTCTTATGTCCAGGAGACTGGCCAGGGCCCAGGGTCCCGAGGGAGCTCTGAGCCCCCGCTACCACTCAGACAACCTCTGGCCATGCCACTTGCTGGCTTGGTCCAGCCAGCTTCCTAGGGTAGAGGGTCCCCTGGGAGAGAGAGTGAGGGGTGCTGGGAAGAGAAAGGGTACTAACAGATGTTGCTGCTTCCCAGTTTGGCTCTAAAGTGAACAGTAAAAGGAGCATTTTAGAACTTTTTTTAAAGTAATTTTTTCCCTGATGTTTTTGTTATTCCCCTCAAAACAGGCAGATTATAAAAAATAGATTCAAAATTTTTTCAGCTAAATGTATGTGTTAGTTGCATAATGACTAATAAGGGAAACTAGGCATATGTAGAAATTTTTTTAAAGTCAATTAAGAGACTCTGTAGTGTCACCTCCCCCAGCCTCCTGGATGCCACAGGCGGAAATGCTGAATTGGGCTGGACAGAGCCTTTAATTGATACAAGGAGAAATGAGTAGAAGGTTAAAAAGACAAAAGAAACAAAAGGAAGGAAAATATTTATTGAGCACCTACTACGCGATGGGCTCTAGTGCTGTGCTGTAAGTCGTACTGGGCCACCTGAGAGAACCGTTGTTACCTTCTCAAGGACTTTCAAGCTGATGGTTAAACACATCCATTATTAAAATTTAACTTGTATAAATCTGCACTTCAATAAAATATTAAAAACAAAGATAATAAGCACTCAAAACTCATCACTTCCACATTATTTTTCTACATCTTCCCATGCTCTTGTGGAGGTGAGGTATGTCTCTGGCCTCTTTGTAGTGACAATCCTATGCCTGGGTGTTACGAGAACCCCAACCCTCTACCCAGCACTACCATGTTGGTGGCTGGAATCAACCACGGTTGGTAAATTTATTGTTTTGTTGATTGTACATGCTTAACAAATGTCAGTAATGCAGATTAAAGAAGACAGTGTGTCTTTGTGAACAGTGACTTTATTAATAGTATAAAATTGAGGAGATATTCATTTATCATCCGAAAACTATTATCTGATTCCGCAGTGATACCATTTGCGTCGTTCTCGAGCATGTGAGGTTCTGACACACATCATGGTTGTTTCACTTTCCTCTGAACTCATTAAAGGAGGCAACAGTACCAAGCAACACTCACTTCATATATTAGGTTTACTGACGATACATTTATTGCTGAATGAGATGGGAGACGGGTCCATTTGGCCGCTCCTGGTTGAACGGCAGCCACCGTTTGGCCGCCAGTCCCTGAGTTTGGAGAACACCAATGCAAGCGCTCTGCTAGAATCAATTGGATACGAAGAATTTACAATAACAGTTATTGTATACTTTATTTTTATTTGTTAATTGTGTGTTAGACATCCTTTATGTGCATAACATTTATAATAAACTTAGGTGCATGAACGCATGCATATGTTTTTCTAGAGAGCCTGTTGTTTAATATTCATCAGCATACTTCTGGAAAGTGCTGGGATCGCCTATGATTCTCTCATTTAATTCTGTAAGAACCTCTTGGGGGAGGTAGTATCTTCCTTTAGGTACGGGACATGAGGTCCGGGGAGGCTGAGAAAGTATCAATGACACACTGCTGGCACAGAATCTGGCTGATTCTGCCCAACTATGTACTCAGGTATGTTTGGCGTGAGCTTGCTCACTGACACCACCCTGACGCCGACCTTTATTTAAGGGTTAATGACCTCCCTTAAGTCACTTGTGTTGTCCTCTGGCCTCGGGGTTCTCGTTCGGGAAAGGACACCCATACTGTTTATTCACCCCATCTCGTTCCAAGGATCAGGTGTGATGATAATTTGCAAACGTAAGATGCTAGGGAAGTGTGTAATTATTTAGTGGGGAGGTAGACATTTGAGACAGCATTCAAGGAAAGCTTGAGGAACTTTGCTATTTTGAGTCTGACTCAAGCGCCATGAAGAGGAACTTTTCCATAAAATACCTGAAAAACCAGACTGGCATCCTATTTCTCTTGGAAATACTTCCTGTTATAAATTGCTAAATATTTTCCTGCTCTGGACTTCTTTGCAGCTCTCCAACACGTTTTTGTTTAAGCACAGTGAATTTTTTTCCCATAATAGACTGATGGCTTCTTAAAGTGTTTGGCAAGTCTGTTCGCCTGAGTTTTTATCAGCCTGGAGCATCCCCGGAGGCGGCATATGACCAGCGGGTTCTGGGAAAGCAGCCAAAAGCTGTACACCAATGCATGAGTGAAAAGAAAGAAAAACAAATTTATTTTTTTGAAAAGCAACCAAGTTGTTTGCATTAGAGTATTGTTACTAATAACCTTGGATAATTTAAAGTTATTGGAGAATGTAAGCACATTTTAATACCTTCTGATACCTAGGGTTTAGCCTGCTGTATGGATGACAGATATTTTGCCCTGTGCCAGTCTCCCAATGCTAAAGGACTGCCAGATGATGACATTTCTATTGCAATTCTGAATGTTTATAGGGCTCGCTTCTGCTAGGTAATTATAATATCTACCTTGGCATTACGGCTCACTGCATGAGCTAATGCTATGATATGGAATTAATCACATCTGAATGAAAAGGTCATTAGAAAGTTAAATTGTTTCACTGGTTCCAGACTAGCACCACATAAGCAAGAATTATACTCCATTGTGATATAATAGATCCTGAAATCAGTCATTAGTTTTACCTCACTGGGGATACCTCATTACTTAAGCCCATTGACCACAGTTTGGTATTTCATTACTTATACTTTTAAGTCTTTGAAAAATATTTTATATAACATTCTAGCATAAACTTTTATTTCACCTCAATTACTATTTCCTGAGCTAACTTAGTAAAAACATAGATGATGTAATAAAATACCAACAGACATTTATTAAACTCATACTATGTAGGGGATTGAGCATAGGTATAAAAGGAAATTATTCTCTCCACAGTAAAATAAGTAAATTTCCTAATATGTTAGAATTGTTGGCACTTTCTCTGGGGAGTTGTTCTCTGTCCTCAAGTAGAACAGATGAGATTAAGCCTCTGTGCGGAAAAGAATCTTAAGGAATTCTGAATTCAAAGTGGAGAAATGGGGCAGGGTTGCCTCGCTGCTGAATGTCCATTTTCTCCGGCAGGATAGTGTAGTTTGATGATGCAAATCTAACCCAGGATATCATCTCTTTCTACTTAAAATATTGCATCACACCACAATATTAAATCTTCAGGGTTTTGGCAAGACACCAGGGACACCAGCAGTTCCCTGACCTGTATTAGTCAGGATAGAGCAGCTTAAGTTGCACTAACAAACATCCCCAAGATTTTGTTGACATGAAACAACAAAAGACTTATTCCCTGATGCTGCCACATGTCCCTTGTCATTTTGCTGCCATCTGTATTACATGTCTCCTCTGTCAGGGGCTAAGGCTCTACCTGAGCGTTCACAGTAGGGGGAAGAGCACACAGTGAATTATACACTTACATTTTCCCCAGAGTTACAACCTTACCAGGTGCCCAAAAGGAAGAGGACGAAGTTATCTGTGCCCAGCAATACTGGCTGTTACCCCTCTCCACTGAGGACTTCAGAGGTCGGAGCAAGAAACGGGGAAGTCTCAAGAAACTCTGGTGCACCTGCTGCTGCTCCGTGGGGTCACCTTCCCTCAGCTAGAATTCTACACCTTTGGGGCAGTACTAAATGGCATCAATTAACATTGTGGGTGAGAATGTGCTCTTTGTTTCTGTGTAATTTGTAATCCATTTGCAATGTTTCAGTCTCCCTCTTACGACATCATTGCATCCTGAAGTTCTCACATAGAATTGATCAAAACGATTTTAAAAATTAATTATTTATATAATTATTTTCCTAAGTAAAATGAGGATAGGGTCAGTAATCACAGCTTTTCCACAGCACCTCATTCATTGGCAAGCTCAGAGTAGTCCCGAATTAAATATAGACTGTGTCAGCAGATGAATGACTGAAGAAGTAGAAATTCTGGGTGAATGAATGGGGGTTTTCAGCTGGAAATACTTAATATCTATTTCCATTTTATTTCTGTTCTTATCATTTCTTCTGTATTCTTTGGGCTTAATCTGTTCAGTATTATTTTTGTTTTTATTTTCTTCAAGAGGGAGCTTAGTTCTCTTTCCACTTTTCATTTCTAATAAAAGCACTTAAAATTATACATTTCCCTCTAATCACTACCTTCTTCCATTCTACAAATTTAGATATGTTGTATTTTCGTTATCATTGAGTTCAAAATATTTTCTAATTTCTGCCATAATTTGTTTTTGGTCTATGTGTTATTTAGAAGTGTTTATCTGATATGCAAGTATTTGAGGATTTTTTGGCCATGTTCTTGCAAATAAATATAATTTAGTATCATTATTTGATAATTATAAAGACTTACCTTCTGGCCGAGCATATGGTATCTTTGTGAATATTCTCTGTGCACTTGAGATAGATGTGTGCTGTTTAGTTGTTATTATGCTCTATAATTTGCAATTAGTCAAGTAGACTGATAATTTTCAGATTTTCTTATATCTTTACTATTCTTCTCTTCTTGTTCTATCAATTAATGAGATAGAGGTATTCAAATATCCAAATATGACTGCATCTTTCTTTTGTAGTTTTAATTTTAGCATTTGTTAAAAAATTTATGAAATTATTTATGTTGTTAGTAGCAAAATGGTGATTTTTTCCCTTTTATGTTATAAGGAAGATCTCTCCCTCACTCATAGCCTTTTGTCCTTCTTAAAACATGTCTCTCTGGATGTATGGATTTTTTTTAATCACTGAGTATAAGCCATTAGGATATATTTTAGAATGTGGAATTCGTTCTAAATTTTACCAGTGGAAGTATCTTCAGGTAGTCCCCTGCATCCTTGCAACGTGTCCTGTTTAGTATTTGAACACAACTTTGATCTGTGATGCAACCAAAGGTTTCACACTCACCTTTTATTTTCCCCAGTCCCAAACCTATCTTTTAGTTGGAAGTGACATTTAAAAACCAGCATCTAAACGTTATATGTATTTAATGCTTTGGGTGTCATTTCTTCTAAGCCCTTCAATAGAAGAGTGTGGAAGTATTTTTTTTAATCATTAGTTCATGCTGATATCTCTAATTCAAATCTAATAGCATAGGGTTTATCTTCACGTTTTTCCATCCCATGATTACATTTTTTTATCTCAGTACATATTAATTTCTACACAGCTTCAAATCATATAGAATAAATGGGATCGTGACTATAAAAAATACCTAAAGAGGGGAGGAAAGAGCTAAAAGCATGGCATATATAGAAGACAAGTAGCAAAATTTAGACCCAAGTCCAATCATAGCTTGCTTGGTTTCAATTTAAATAAAGAAAACCTGCAATTATAAGGCAGAGATGAGCAGAATGGATAATAAATATATAGTCAAACTACATGCTGTCTACAGATGTATGTGAAATATAAAGACAAGGGAGATCATTTGTCATGCTGAAATAATAGCATGACAAATTATAGACCATGTTAAGAGCAAATGTAAGAAAGACGATGCATCTATATTAACATCAGACAGGGCATAGTTCAGTACAACGAATACTACTTGATGCAATTGATGTTTGGAGAGAACTATACCCAACAACTTAACAAGGATTGTTGCCCAGTGTAAGCCAAATTCACTTATGGATAATTTAATTGGCTGTTAAAGAAATATAATTAATTTAAAATATTGAAATCATATAGGACGTGTTGGCTTGCCACAGTACAACTACACTATAAATTGATAAGTAAGGTATGTATAATCCCCTAATATTTGAGGGGGAAAAATGACATAATTTTAAACAATGTATGGGTTAATATTGACATCAAAACAGAAAATATTCAAAACTGAATGATAAAAATACAATATATCAGCATTCAAGAGATACAGCTACAAGAGATTATATAGGAAATGTGTAGCTTTAAATATTTTTAATAAATAATAAAAAGTTAAAATCAGTGTTCTAAACAAGCCATGACATTAAGAAAACAGAACAAAATAAGAAAAAAAATTAATAGAAAAAATTCATAACATAGGAAATGAAACAATAAAAAAATTAGTCAAAGTTGGTTCTTTGACAATATTAATACAATTGATAATTTTTATGAAAGCTGATCAAGATGTAAAATAAATTACCAATATTAGGAATAAGAGAGGGATGTCACTATAGATTCTACATATATTATTATAAAATGTGAAAAAAGAATTATAAATGGCTATAAATTTGACAACTTGTGTGAAATGAACAATACTAACTTTGTGTTTGAAAATCACACATACTATATCTAATCAATAATAAGTAAAAAAAATTCTGAATCCCATATATCAAATATAATAACTGTATTTTAAAGCCTCCATACAAATAACCTTGGCTTTACTAGAGTATTCTAACAAGCATTTAATGAAGAAATAATAACAGTATTGTACAAGTTCTTTCAGAAAACAAAGGAGGATTTCTCTAATTGTTTTATGTACCCAAGACATCAGAGATAGCAAAACCTAACTGCCGTTATAAAAAATTTAGAGAACAATATACCTTATCAACAAAGACACAGCATTTGTTAACTAAACATATCAAATCAATCTAGCATTACAGAACAAAAGATAACAAAATTATGCTATGACAAACTAGGTTTTATCTCAAGAATGCAAGGTTAGCTTATCATTCAAAAATGAATCAACCTAAGGGAATACTACTAATCAATAAAAGAACAAACTCTTGGTATGTACAACAGCATGGATGAATCGTGAATGCATTACACTGAAGAACCAACACTGTAATGTTCTGCACTGTATAATTTCATGTGTTCAATGTTTTGGAAAAGGCAAAAATATAGGAAGTCAGAAAAGATCGGTGGTTGCCAGGAGCTCAGTTGGGGGTAGGTTCTGAATACGTATGGAATTCAGAGACCACTCTCTGGGGTATGGAAATGTCTCTGTACCCTGTCTCTGGTTGTAGTTATGAGAATCTGTGCACGTGTCGAAACTGCATCTAATGGAATATATAAAGGGCCACTAAAATCAATAAGAAGAAGATTAACAGCCCAATTTAAAAATTGACAAAATACTCGAGCAGTCATTTCACAAAAATCCATATGAGTAGCCAGTAAGCCATGCAAACGTAAACTAAAACCACTCCGGTGTTCTATTCACAGCACAAGAGTGTGTGCAACTGAAAGGACTGACAATATTAGATGTTTCCATTTATTTGAAGAACTACGGCAACCATATGTCGGTACTGAGAGTACGAATGGTTCAACTGGCTTGGAACATTGTTCAGCCATTTCTTAAGACACTCAATATAATCTACCCACTGACTCTGCAATTTTACCCTGAGATATTGACCCAAGAGATAGGAAAGCATGTCTACAAAAGAACTGTACAAGGAAGCTTATAGGAGCTTTATTCATAATAAAGAATTTATTCATAATAAAGAAGCCTAAGAATTGAAACAACCCAAAGCCCATTTATAAGAGAATGGACTAACTTATTGTGGTATACTTATACAAAGCAATACTTCTCAGGAACAATTTTTTAAAAAAGAACAAGCTAATGATTCAGGCTGCAACATAAATAAAGTTCAGTATGGAGTAATCATGTAAGAGAAACAAGATACAAAAAAGTATAGTGCACATCATATCATTTTTATAAATTCCAGAAACAAGCAGAACTTGAAAGTTAATGTGTTAGAAATCAGAAAGTGCTTGCTTTTGAGGGAGTGTGGTTTTAGGAGAAGACAGAAATTTTCTGTGATGGTGAACATGTTCTTTCTATGTTTTAAGTGGATTGTGGGTCACACAGGAATATACATGGGTCAAAGGTTATTCATCTGAACACACAAGAGCAGTGCTTGTTAATCATACTTCAGTATACAAGTGAGTTGACAGTTTGTAAAAGATACCCAAATGACCAAGTAGCACGTGAAAGATGCTCCACAACTTCTGCCCAAATCAGAGACTGCCATGGTACCTACCTGTTAAGGGACTGTGAGGTGACATGGCCATAGCTTCAACCCACAGGTCAGGAAACCACATCCGTAAGCCATCGATGAAGCAGTGGCCCCGTCGAGACCCACAGAGCTACTGGTGGGCCACGGGAACGTGGAGCCTGGCCGTAGCCCCTCCTGACCCCTGGGAGCTGGGGCTGTGTACAGCTATCGTTGTGGAGACAAACAAAATCTGTTTCTCGGTGCCTTTGCTTTCCAGAGCTAAAAGCAGCAAGAAGGTGGCCTTTGCCCCTGTTCACTTCCAAACTTCCTGAGGTACAAATAATTGGTGGAACAGTGTATCTTGAACACAGAGTTCTGGCCATAAGAGAATATGGAAGCTGTTGTCCCTTTCCACTGTCTTCAGGGGAGGAAGACCACTGGAAAGATGTTGAAATGGAGACTTACTAGTGCCCAGCAGGTGTGGGTACCATTATTATTTATATTTTGCAGATACTGAGACTTGGAGATGCTGTGTAGTTTGCTATGAAGACTGCAAACAGAACATTGAATTTTAGATTTCTAACCACTAAGCTGCACTTAATAAGATACAATCAATTTCACTTTGCATCTTGTTTACTTCCCCTCGACATTTTGGACAATCCTTGGTCCAAGGTCTATGGTCCAGAGAACAAGGTTATTGAAAGTTTTGCTTGAAATATTTGAGGAAACTTTCATCATATGAGGCATTATATGAGGTTTTTTGATCCAAACATTCTGAGCTACTCGTTTTTTAAGTTTAACGTCTGTCACCATATCCAGATACAGATTTTTTTTCCTTTTTTTAATTGAATTCATTGGGGTGGCATTGATTAATAAAATTATATAGATTTCAGGTGTATAATGACATAACACGTCATCTGTGTGTCATGTTGTGTGCTAACCAACCACAGTCAAGTCCCCTTCTGTCACCATTTATCCCCCTCTTCTCACCTCTCCCACCCCCCTTTCCCTCTGGTCATCACCATGCTGTTGTCTGTGCCTATGAGGTTTTTATTTTTTATTTTCACCAGAGGACATGCTTATTGATATTAGAAAGGAGGGGAGTGAGGGAGAGAAGGAGAGAAACATCGATATGAAAGAGAAACATCAGTTGGTTGCCTCTTGTTTGCACCTGACCAGGGACCGAACCCACAACCTGTCAGTTTGCAGGATGACACTTCAGCCAACTGAGCCACACCGACCAGGGTGAGTTTGTGTTTTTCTTTTTCTTTTTCCCTTCACCTTCAATTAAATGGAACATAGTTATATGATTAGACTCAGATGAGCTACAGGAAAATTTACCAATCTAATGGAAACTAAAAAATAATTGGAAAGCCTATCTTCGATGCTCAAGTCGGTAAGAAATATATACTTTTGTTTTATTAGTGCCTGCAAAGGCAAAACTCGTTATTGGGGACAGCATTGCAGAATTTCACTACACATCCTGAGTCTATATGGCAAGTTAATAAAGGAGATCATCCTGGGCCCCTCAAAGTTACATTTTACTTTGCAAATTACTTCAAACTCTTCTTTTATCTTGGCATGAGACTGTTTCAGCCACCTGAAGGCTATCAGCAGTGTCTTTGAGTGACAGGCTCTGCATCGGAAGTTAAGGCTTCTCAGGTTTAGTTTGCGCTTCAAAGCGTTAGTCGGTAGGTGGGAGAAGCCAAAGCGGCTTCCGGAGCCCGTTCTGCTGCGTCGGAGAAGGTTTCTGGACTCCGCAGCGCTTGGATCATATTTGTACTCACTGCCAACTTTTATGGATCCTTAACTCCCTCTGACTCATCCAGCCTCTTAGGAAATTAGAGGAAAATGAAGGAAGCTCTTCTCGTGCTGTTAGGCACTGCACTGTCACTGTCCCCTGTACCGACTGGGATCTAGAGGGGAATGTAAACCCCAAAGAAGTGTGGTTTCCTGTCCCTGGTAGAGAGTAACGGACTCAAAGAATGAGTTTCCTGCTGGGGTTCTGGTTTGGTTTACATTTTGATTTTTAGGCCAGAGTCTCTCTACCGTTCATCACTAGTTATTTTTTTTTTGTAATTGAAGAAAATCATTCTTTTTTTTTTCCTAGGATGAGATTTGGCAGTGACCTCAAGCAGTTACTTAGTTCAGGCGCTATTGGCTGAAGACCTAAGCTGAGGGTGGCAAAGAAATTTTCTTGAGAGGGAAATTAGTGCATGTAAAATATCTATGACTAGCAAAAGTATTATTAAGTGCATAGAATATAAAATGTGAAATAATATAACATTTAATTAAGTGGCTTGTGAAAGAAGAATGAAGACAAAAGGAGATGAATAGTTGTTCATTAATTGGAAAAATACGTGGGGAGATGTGCACTGGCGGGACTGTTGTTTCTTCTATCAAACTTGTTGTCTATAAACACACGTATATCTATCTAATTAATTTATTGATTTCCATATAAGCCAAACTTTCCTTCATGTTTTTGGGGTAAAGCGGGTTATAGTTAATTAAACAGAAGTTTGTGTAGTGTTTAAGTTTGAGTTTTAACACATTTTATCGCTTATAGAAACTCCAATCGATATTAGTAGTAGGTATGCAAATTTGCTCTGTGGAGATGTCTTGTGAAGCCATATGTAAGCCCCATGAGAGCCTCCTAATCAATTACTTATCTCTGCAGTGATCATGTCCTCTTACCCTGAACAAGACCTTTCAAAGCAGGTAGCTGTTATGTAGACTGGGGCTCAGATCAGACTAAGACTGGAAGTATTTGACTTCTAATAGATAGCCAGTGTCTGTCTATTACAGGGATGAGCTAAAGCCTAAATAGAAAACACAGCCTACACCCAGACTTGAAGAGGAATCTGGAGTCACATTAAATCAGATGACTCTTGGCTTAGAATCAAATATTTGAGGAGAAAGATCAATCCAACATACTTCAGAACGTCCCAGGCTGAGACTGGCTATACACGAATATTTCTTTTTGGGTCTCACATTTATGGATAGTGTTTTTATTTCTTTCTCTTGGATTTTGGAACATAATGCATAAAGAATCTATAGGCTTGGGGTAAACCATTTGGATTTAGGGAGCTCACTTGGGTTCTGATAATATAGCATCGTATGGATACATCCCAGCTTTAAGAAAATTGGTTGCAGTTCTTAGAGAGATCATTTTTTTGATGATTTGTTTGCTTTTTAAAAGATGAGCTTGTAGCAAAAATAGGTACAGTAGTAGGATGTGAGCAGGAATACAAAAGTGAGCAGTCTTCCTTCCTGTGAATACTTTTGCAAAGAATTATTTACAATGTAGTTCAAAAGGAAGCACACATTGGCATTCATAAAATCTTGGCTACAATTTAGGCACACTGTAGGTCAGGTGCCATCAAACTTTCCTGTGAAGGGGCAGATGGAAACTTTCCAGCTTTGCCCACCACAGGGTCGGGCAGAAGTGACGCTGCTTGAGTGTGGTTGGTAAAGTAATAATGTGGGTGTAATGATTTATAGTGTTAATGTGAACAATTCACCTAAAATGTCACACGTGTGCTTAAGTGTGATATTGTTATGCTACAGAATTACACACTTATGATTTTGTAATAAAATAGTTTGTAATAAAAAAGGGGCATTATTTGTTCTAGAACCTGTATGTCATCTTCGTGGTGACCCGCTGCTGCTCTGTGGAAGTGCCTGTGGGCAAGACAGGGGGATAGGGTGGCTGTCTTCTTCTTCTTCCTCTTCCTCTTCCTCTTCCTCTTCCCCTTCTCCTCCTTCTCCTCCTTCTCCCCCTCCTTCTCCCTCTCCTCCCTCTCCTTCTTCTTTCCCTTCCCCTTTTTCTTCTTCTCCTCCTCCTCCCCCTTCCTCCTCTTCCTCCTACCCCTCCTCCTTCTCCTCCCCATCTTCTTCCCTTCTTCTCCTTCTTCTCCTTCTCCATCTTCTTCTTCTTCTTCTCCTCCTCCTCCTTCTCCTCTTCCTCCTCCTTCCTCTTTTAGATCATGAACACAGACTCTAAAACAGTGAACAATGCAGTGACCTCTCTCTGTGCCCCGCCTGGTCTGGCGCTTTCCAGGGTCAGCATCGGTATGAAAATGGCAGAGCTCCCAGCCTCTGTATTGGCAATGTCTTTGTGTTTGGATTTTACATTATCAGCTTATACCTGTTCTAGAATTCAACAATGATATTCGTATTTTGATCATCATTTTTTTTCTCATTGTTATTACCATTTGTGTAAACCTTGGCTTATCAGATGAAGGGCTAACTTGTGGAGCGAGCCCCGTTGTTCCCTGACATGCTGTGGTCAGATGGGTAGCCATAGATTTTTGTGCCTTTGGACAGAAGAAAAGTGACTTCGGGGCTGAGCAGTGCTTGGAAGAATTTGTCTGATTATTTGGATGCATTTTTCTGTACTGCTGTTTTCTACCCCTCATTTCAAAGGGCCTCGCAGCCAAGAAGCCACCTTCTCTCGGGACTGCAATTACAGAACGTCTTTGGTCATTCACTTTCTTCACGCGCCCAATGCAAAAGGGCTACATTCATATTACTTGGTATTGGCAGAGTTGGCAATTTAAATTCAATGATTTCCTGGCACTAGACATTATACTTTTCAAAAACAGTTTCATCAGGAGGAATATGAAGCCAAAGCTGAACTTAAGTTGCTAAATCACTCAGGCTTCGTTGTAACTTGTTCATTCATACAATCTGAGATAGAAACTGGGGACCCAGGCAAGCAGTGAATGCCTGCCAATGTTAACCAAAAAAAAAATACACAATGGGGCAAGATTTCACTCAGTCTATTCCTAGAAATGTAATTTTTTACTGGCCATGTTTTCTTCTAAATACTCCTTACAAAGAAATACATGGTTCCTTTTAATTCTTCTGTTGACTTTATTTTTTTCTGGTAATATAACCTATATAACTTTTTAAGTAATAGATTTAAGAATTTCAGAGTTGGAAGAGGCTCAAGAAATCTGTCATCCAATGAGTTATCTGACATCGAAACTCTCCTACAATATTTTTGCTAAGTAGTCACTTAGCTTTTGCTTGATTACTTCCTATAATAGAAAACTCACTATATCTCAGTCAAGTCCATACTGATGATTCAAATTGTTTTTATTATGCGTTAAGGGTTGAATTTGTATAGTAGAGATTTTACATAGAAAGTTGAAAGATAAAATTTGTATGATAGGAATGATATTCAGTTGGATTTTGAATAGTTATGAGTATGTAACTCTGGGTCATTAGTGTAATAAAAATTTATTTATGTCCTTCATTGTTTCAAAATGATTCAAGAAAACTCAAACAATAAACATGATAAGCAAGATGAAAATTAAAGGGCGTAAAGAAAACCAGCCCAAAGGAGAATTAAGAAAGGGAAATGATATCAACTAGATTAAAGTTTATCATAAAATTTGTGATATTAAATACTTTGTACTTACTAATTCAAGCAGCTGAAGTAAAGTCAAGAGAGATACAAGATTGTTTATGGTTCAGCAAGAGCTAATGTTTTCCATGTTAAGCAAACCACTTAATAATGGTCTTCATAATGGAAATGAACTGCAGTGCACCAAACAAGTCTTCAGCCATCTCTGCCCATGCGCATTTCAGAGAGAGCTTGCTGATAACGCAGGACACAGCAACCAGAGTGTTGTTTTGTGAAACTAGTTCGTGTGTCCTAACAAAGACAAGAATGGCCCCTGTCAGGTAGCCTGGTTTGACTCAAGGATAATTTTAAAATACCAATGGGGAGGGGTAAACGGAACATCCTTTAGTTAATACTCCACAAAAATTCTATAATTGAACCTTTCATGTGAATAGAATAACAGAAAACCCAGTGTTACATTCTTTGGCATACATTACAAGCACAGAATCTTGAAGTGGCTATAAATTAAAGACCCGTCTAGATGCTCTGACAATCAACTAGGCAACGGGGAGAAGCTGATGCCCTTTCATCATAAAAAGGAATCGAATGAAGACAAGCACCTGTGTAGACGATTCCCCATGAATGAGCCTGTGCGTGTGCCTTTCCGATGGGTCTGTGATTGACAGTTTCAGCACGCAGTCCAGAGACGCTATCGGGGAACTAACCAGTACACCCTAGACTAGCGGCTCCCCAGCTTCCGTACACTGAGAGGGCACTTGGGAACCTGGTCACATATGCAAAACTCCCGCTTCCAAAGACTCTGATTTATTAGGTGGGGCACGGGAATCTGCATTTGCTGGTGATCTGTGGACACAGTTTGCAAACCGTTGCTCTAGACACGGTAAATCTCTACTCTGCGCTACGATTACTGCAGTGACAGCCCAAGGTATCAGTGGGTGATTATTAGCACATTTTGTTTCATTTAATTTTTACCCCCTTGGAGGTAGAAGATGGTGTTCCTTTTTTCACAGAATTTTTATAAAACTGCCTCCGTTCATTTAAAGCTCAATGTTCAGAGTAAGATAAAAGAGATTTCCTGGGGTAGCACAAGGCTCTCTCCTCCTACCCTACGCTGCCAAATTGCCGGGCAACAACTTTCTTTCTACATTGTATTAAGATAGTTCCTTGACTTTTAGTATTATTATTCTTAGAAACTTGTTTATTGTTTCCAGGATGCCTGCGGGGGACCCTGTTATTTATAGCTGGGTGGTTATAAACAGATTGGGAGACACAACCAATGTCACAAAGTACCTAAAAAATGGGGCTGAGCAGGGGAGAGGAGAGAGTTTGCTTCTGTCAATCACTTATCTTCCCATGCGTGCTGGGGAAATGGATGATCTGGCTACCTGCTCGAGAGGCTCACGTGAGGAATCTGCATGTTTTAGCTCTTCTGCAATGTGGGTATTTGCCTTCTTAAAAACAGAGCTGTTAAAAATAATGTCATGCTTAAACTCACACTAAGCGCAATGACAGAGAATGAACTCCTTTACCGGCCTTAACCTCTGGATCAATTTACCTAATCGCTTTCAACATTCCATCTCAGCCCCAAACAGTGAAGAACATAAAGCTCTTGGACTAAAATAGCAAAACACGCACATGTTCTTTCTACTATTTGCCTGGCCCTGTGTTAGGTTCTGGGGGGACAAGGAAATGAAAAGGATGGATGACTTCCCCAAGGGTTTGATACCTAATACCCTCACTTCCTCTCTGGGCTCTCCCTGCTGTATCTCACCCTCTCTCCACCCTGGTAATTTTTCGTTGTGAGGTAACTGGGCGAAGAAATCACTTCACCAGGTTACTTTCTATTATCTGGGGTTTAAACATATTTTGTTTTGGTCAGAGAGCATTGTGGTTCTACTATCAGTGAAGAGAGGGAGTAGATGAAATCCAGCTTTTAGAGGAAAGTATCAGGAGGGAAAAGAGGAGGAAATAGTAG
The DNA here is from genome assembly GCA_004026545.1 of Mormoops blainvillei. NCBI lineage: Eukaryota > Metazoa > Chordata > Mammalia > Chiroptera > Mormoopidae > Mormoops > Mormoops blainvillei. Next base: position 62,035 of record PVJD01002395.1, on the reverse strand, counting down.
CAATGCAGTTGCTAGGATTTCCTTTCCACTTGGGGAAAACGTACTCACAGGGCTTTTGTGCTGCTTATGTTGATGTTCTATGGATTCTTTCAAGGCCTGCGAGACGCTGGCAGTTATGTCCAGAGATAAATTCTGAGACTATTGAATGAGAGGATTTCTTTCATTAGCTGACGGGTAATCTTCCCTGCTTGAAGGAGTGCCCTCAAATAAAAGCCCCTGAAATGGTTTTAGATGCGAACTTGGTTACAGTTTCTGTAGAAAAGCCAAATTTAGGAAGCATTGAACAATTAAGAAGAGATTTGATGAGTTAAAAAGGGCTGTTCTGTATTCTAGCTGGGTGGCAGGAAGTAAAGGTAGGGCAAGGGGGAACTAGAAAATGATTTTAACAGGTAACGTTAGTTAGAAAAATAAATATGTATCTTCAGAGTATTTAAATCTTTTTCTGATTTATATATCATCTACTTCAGTATTTTTCCATGATTTTATGGTGCATATTTGTTTCTGTTTTATTAAATTGTTTTATTAACAGCCAAACAAACACGCAGAACCGTGAGTGTCGAAATCTGACATATATATTTGCCTGTATTAATTGCATCTTGGCTATTAGAACAAAGGAGTATAGGAAGAGAATACTGATTTAAGTAGCTAAAGGGTGCAGGAGGAAAGAGCTTTAAGCAGATTGGCTGTAAGACCCAATTAAAGAAATGTTTGCCAAACGTGGCGTCTTCAGCCGCCACTCACCATGCAGGTGGGCAAGTGGTGCCCTTCGAAGATCCTGATTTCTCCACTCGTTCTAACTTGCTTTCCTTGGAGCGACTTCTTCCCCAAACAGGCTTTTCCTTTACTCAGCGGTCACTGTGAATTGTTCCTCAAAGCCTCCGCCTTGCAGGGAGACGTCTCATAAGTCCCTCTACCTGTCTCCTACCATCCCTTTCCTTCCATGTGTCACAGTGCACTGGCTTTTTGCTGTCTCTGGGGTTCCATGGAAAACGCACCCAGAGGGCAGACAGATGTAGTCTCTCCCTTTGCTGCCTATCGAACTGGGGTATTAACTAGATCAGAACCTTCTAGTCTGCCCTAGGGCCCCAGCCAGCCATGGAAATCAGGCATCTCTCCAGTCTGCAAGCGGTGTTAAAAGAAAAACTGAAACATATTTAAACTTTTAAGGCTTTATTAGAGCAAAAACAGATTTGAAGGGACGGGGCTAGAGAGGAAGTGTTTGGAAGATCTGCAGGGACAAAAGCTAGGGGAAGACACGTGGAGAAACTGCAGGAGCAGAAACCGGAAACCGCGGTTGGAGACCTGAAAGCCTGGCTCGGTTGTGATTGGTTGGTTGTCAGCATTGGGTTTCCTAACCATGACGCACATCCGGGCTCAGGCCGTGCGTGTTGCCCTGGCCGCCCTGCGGTTGCACAGGACCGCAGTCTGACCGTGGCCTTGCGGAAGAAGTTCACCTCCGACCACACCTGCTCGCCTGCAGCCAGAACTGATGTGACAGGTGAGGGGAAGGGTGGGAACGCACTTTCTAAACTGTGAAGTGCTCTGCAGCGCGGGGACCTGGTATCCTTCCCTGCCTCCGAGGTTTGCGTGTGGCGCCCGGCCACGCCGCCTGTGCGACCACGTCAGCCTGGCTCTCAGAAAGCCTCCCTTGGTTAAATGCCCTGCTGTCACCATCTTGAACTTTTTAATTTTATCTTGTAGCTTGTGTTTAGTAAGGGGAGGCTGATGGGAAAATGGAGCACAGCTGGAGCTGCGTGAAATATGCGTAATTCGCAAGCCCGCAGCCCCTCGCAGCCTCACCTGTATTATATTGGGTTGGCCTAAAAGTTCATATGGTGTTTTCCGTGGCGTGGCTCAGGCAGCACTTAGTTGTCTTTAACTTCAGAATAATTTTGTTACGTTGCATTGTGACAGCTGTCTTAGCAGTGTGCATTAAAAAAAGTTTAGCAAAATTGGTGCATTTTTGTACAGACATTTTAATATTGAAGATGAAAGAAAATACACAACTTTTTGGCATAGTATGCTTTATTATTTCAAGAAAGGTAAAAATGCCTCAGAAACGCAAAAGAAAGATGTGTGCAGTGTATGGAGAAGGTGCTGTGACTGAGCGGACGTGTCCAAAGGGGTTTACGAAGTTTCTTGGTACCCTTGACATGTTGGCCAAATAATTCTTGGCTGCGGGGCTGTCTTACGCACTGGGAGATGATTGGCAGCCCCCTGGCCTCTACCCACTAGAAGCCAATAGCGGGAGAGAGTCGACCTACTCAAAATATCTAAATCAATAAAGTTATTGGTGAAAATGAAAAATGTGTCTTTTACTTTAAGGAAAAACCTAAGCAGACCTTTTGGCCAACCCCGTATGCCGCCGCAGAATTCCATAATCCTGGCAGCTAAACAGTCCGGCCTCCGGAGGGAAGATGTTAAGATCATGAGCGAGTAGGGGTGAGGGGAGGGTTCCGAGCACCAGGAGGCCACACCTCCCTGAGGAACCAAGGCTTCTTCCGCAGGCAGGAGGAAGGCAGTGATGGCATCTGAAAAACACAAACACCCAGGATGCACTCCTCATACTCTTTCTTAACTTGTTCCTTCCTTGCATTAGCCAACCACTGGCACTGAAAATACTGAAATGGGAAAATGGGGCTTCCAGTCCCTTTTCCTTTCTGTCTTTCCTTACTTATACTTCAGCCGGTCTGGGATAGTGTTGGCAGAGTGTGTGCAAATTGAGAATGAAAGATGGTGATGGTGGGAAAGAACGCACCAATAAAAATAAGAAATTAAAAGATGGTGACGGTTGTACCACAATGTGAACGTCCTGAATACCACTGAACTATGCCCTTAAAAATGGTTAAGATGGTAAATTTTGCATTATACCTTTTTAGCATACTTAAGATTAAAAATTATTTTTTGAAAGAAGTAAGATAAAATCAGCTGAGTGAGTTTTGTGGCATGTTTCTGGTGTACTGGTGAAACAAAATGCATGTATGTTCACATGTGAATTGCATGGTTTTGCGATGCCACGTATGTGCTAACTCCTGTTTTCATTTAAGTGGACATTACATAATATAGGGGGAAAAGTAAAACCCATGCAATTTAAGGTTTTAGTAAAAAAAAAAATAGAGTTATGTTGAATAGTAAATAAATACTGTGACAAGTCTAGAGACTGCAGGAAAAAAAATGTGTATATTCTTTAGTAGTTTGAAAAGCAGCGTTTTTTCCTGCTTTTTAAACACAGGGCCCCCATGGGCCTTGCAAATGCCGTAACCTGCCCTAATCATCTGTACTGCGCTTGCACTAATAAAAAATATTGTTGGGAATGTAACGGGTGCAGGTGACCCCACATGTATAGTTCTGGGAGCACAAAGTGCCCAGTGGAATGTGCAAAATCAAGACATACACTTTAATTGGAGGCTTTTGCCCATGTCACGTTGTTAACGAGCTTATCCTGTGGGTTCTCTTGCGTTCCTAACCCTTTGATTCATTTCTCGATATTTGTGCTGTTTGAAAGACGTACTTGGTATCATTAATCAGTGACAACATTTAACATTGGAAAGCTAATGAAGCAGAAAGGGTTTTAATTGTTCATAGCATGTTTTTCCACTTTTACTAATTGCTTTGCGGGTTTTCTATATGTCTTCTTTAAGTTAAAAGGATTCTCCAAAAAAAAAAGAAAAGGAAGAAAGAAACACTTTTGAGTTCTCACATGCCTTTTCAAGTCATTCTCACCAATTCTACAGCGATAAAAGGAACAAAGGGATGTTTCCATCTTCTGAAGACCGTTCAGCGCTAAGTTAGTGAGCCCGGCTCTGCCCCCCTGTTAATCACTCTTTACATCTGTAGTTCCTTATTATAACTTTTCTTACAGAGTGTATGCCTTTAAGTCTTCCCCGTGTTCATATTTTCATGCCCTTGATTACTGACAGGAAGAAGAAAGGAGTGGTTGGTAAGATCCTCTCTTCATCATATTTCTCTTATTAATTTTACTCCTCCTCACTTCCCTTCTTGACCCTGGATCACTGACTCGAGTGCTTGTCATCTTCAAAGCGGGCATGAGGCCCGTGTCACAGCGGCAGGGAGCCAGGCGGATACTAAGCCTTAGTATTTGGCTGTTCTTTGACAAGTGAAAGGGTCAGAAAAATCCACCCTGTTGTCCACTTGGTAGGTCATTCTCAACTGAAGCTCTTATTTTTAAGAGATAGAAAATATGCTGCCTTTCATATTAAGAAAGACCCTATTGTCCTCTATCAGTAGAGCCTGCACTTTGAATTGTATTTCCAGCAGGGGCAGGCATCTGTCCACGTTCCCTTTCAGGTCCTCTGGGGGACCCACAACCTGCTGTGAGGTGTCCACTTGCTGGGGTGATGGGTGCAGTCCACTGAAATACTTGACCTTGATACACCCACACCTAGCGGACACTTTCCTGGGATGCGGCAGCTCCTCTGTAGCATTTCAACACCGACACTTATTTTTTCCTCCTGGTTTCCAGATCATCATTTCCTTCTGGTCTCTAGGGTTGGATGTCTCTCCCAGCTGCCCCTTTCCTCCGCCCCTTCCTCTTAAGCACCAGTGTTTCCCCATGCTCGGTTCTCAGCCCTGTTTTTCTCTTACTCTGTCATATTCTCACTTTGTGATCTCATTCAAACCCAGGGCTTCAGCTGCTTTGTCTACCCCATTGACCCATCTCCTGCCTAGACTTCTTGTGTTGTTTTCTACATATTCGCTGACTCCTTTAGGATGGCATTGTATTTAACAAAACCCGACAAACAGCTGCAAACCAATAGGGCACCCTTCCTTCACACAGTGAATACTAACCAGAGACAGGCAGTGCATGACGGTCGCAGCAGGCCTTTTAGTTATTGAGGACCCCGTCTGAGTTCCCCGTGTGCTTCAGCACCATTAGCATGTTGCTTTTGTCTCAGTGCTTGCTGCTCTCGAGTCACGCAGTGGCTGCTGCAGTTCCTGCCATCACATCTGTGCTGTTCTCTTGTATAAGAGAATCTGGCAGACTTTCTAGAAATCGTAGCACTTTAACCGGGTTCCGAGGGAACCATGTTGTTCCTCCAGGAAAGGATGACAACGATGAGTGAGCGACGAGCCAACAGAACCAATAAAACCGTTGGTCCCTGCACCTTAACTCTTACGAAAAGCAATATGGGGACTCTATAGATATTCATGGAGGGAAATCCTGAGTCCCAAGTACATTTGGGAAGCTCTTTAGAACTAAAATACAAGGTGAGACTACCCCAAAACTAGAATTATCTCTGGGGGCAATTCTCCTGCTAGGTGAGTGTCCTAGGAACCCATCTGTATCAGTGGACCAGCTGGTGCTGTTGTGAGAGGCTGCATTTGGCTTCACTGAATTTTTTTTTGAAGATTCGTTCAATGCGCTTGCCCGTTTCACGTGGGTGATTTACGAGTGCACCTGCCTACGCCACTCTGAGCATTCAGCAGTTTTTGACCAAACATGGCATGACCCCTGTGCCCCACCCTCCCTACTCACTTGATCTTACCCTGAGTGCCTTTTTTTTGGTTTGTTTCGTCAATGACAAAAGTCCTCAAAGGGAGATGTTTTGCCAATGTGGAAGAGATGAAACAAACAAACAAAAAATGGCAGAAGCACTAACAGGTATCCAAACTGATGAGTTCAAAACTGTTTTGAACAGTGGAAAAAAGTCTCAGGTGTGTTGCGTCAAACGGAGACTGCTTTGAAGGTGACTGAAGCTTAAACATGTAAGAATAAACACACATTATGTTTTACAAATAAATTCCAGGTGTTTTGGGCTCCCCCTCGGACATAGGAGCCTATGCCAGGCATCCGGATGAAAATTACAGAAACTTCTGATTGACCCTGCCTTCCTTGGTTAGTGACTGAGTAAGTGCATGTAACCTCGGCAGGTTGTCACAAGGTGGACAAAGGTCAGGGAGAGGCCAAAGGGGAGAGGGAAACACTGAGCACTGCGTTTCTTTGCCAGAAAATATGGGTCCCAATAGTAATGCATAAACTCTGTCCAAATATCTGGCTAGCCTGGACCACACACGCAGAGAGACAAAAGGATGTTACAAACGAAAGAACATAATTGAGGGCTAAGTTGCCACGCACTGCACGTGAAATACTTTGTATCCGGCCAAGTTAACTGCCTGCATTTTCTGCTGAAACAAAAACCCCAACTTCTTCAGAACAATGTAATACAATATAGAGACTGTGCCACATAGATTTCGTGATGCTCAGGTTAAAATCTGTTTTTTACTTGAAATGTAAAGAACCATGGAAATGTGACCATTTTCAGGGGAAAAAACTAATCAGCTGAGGCCAACCCCTGGGTGATCCGTTTTTGTTTTTTTTTCAGACAAGAACTTTAAAGTTGCTGTTGTAAGTTTGCTCAGTTAATTAGTGATTAAAAAAAAGCACAGACAGTTTCAGTCGATGAATAGAAAAGATAAAAAGGCGAAAAAGGAATTCTAGGCCTGAAAAGTAAAATATCTGAAAAAAATTATTGCTTGGGGTTAGTAGCACAATAAATATGACAGGGAATGAATAAGTGGATTGGGGGAGAAAAACCAATTGAAAGCAAATGTGTTAAAAAATGAGAGTTTCACACACTTGGGGAAAAATTTCAACAGATTTAAGATATAGCCAATCAGAATGCCAAACGAAAGGAGAGCGAATGGATTAAAAAATATTTAAAGAACCCGATAACGGCCAAATCCTCCCAAAGTGCTTGAATAAACACGGTGTCCCTAGGGGCCAAGGAGGTAGGCCGCTAACAAGGCTACTGCTCAATGCTCTCGTTAGACGCTGCTGAATAATGTGAAATAGCAAGAATGGATTGCCAGAGGAGCGTTGGCCAGTGAAAAGCCACTATTCCCAGGTGCCCGAGACAGTTTTCAGACCCAGAGTTAATTGACTAAGGAGGCGACGGCGTCCACAGCAGGAAGGGCCCTGTAAAACCATGGCACTTGTGTACCGTGACAATACCTCCAGTCCTTCCCTGAAAGGACATGTGGCTGTTTACTTGGGATGATGTATCAAGGGGGTGAGAGGAATAACCAGACATTCCGAGGGTCGTCAGACACAGGGTTTCAGTTGACATTACAAAGGGACTTGAAAAAATTTGGGAGGGTGATAGAAATATTCTGATCCTGATGACAATGGTATTTATACAGCTTTGTGTGTCAAAACTCAAGGAGTTGTATACTTCCAGTGAGTGCACTTGTTTGTATTTGTAAATTATACCTCAACTTTGACTTTCAAAAAAATCTACAGTGATTTCCAGTATCTTGAGGACAAAGTCCAGATTTTCTGGTCAGCCTAAAAATCCTTTCTTAGCTTAGTCCCCCACCACCCTCACTTACTGTTGCCTGGACAGCACCGCTCCGCCATCTCTCGGACTCGCCCAGTGCCCACACTGCAGCCCTCTTGAGCTCTATCTTTCCGTCTCCACCTGGACAAATGTCACTCCTTGGAGAACTAGCTCCTGCACAGTCACCTGCCAAGTGTGGCACCTGCACTCACCTCTCGTGGGACAGCAGGCTGTGTTGGTACCATGGCCTTTCTTCTTGGTCGCGTCACCAGATTTGAAATTCTGGAAGGACAGAGACCACACTGTAGTCCCCTTTGTCTCTTCGGTGTCCGACACAGTGTAGATATTCAGGAGTGTGATGCATGTCTGCCGAAGAAGTTATGCCACGTGAAGGTCGATGTTTTGGCATTCAGTCATCATGTGCAAGCTGGAGGAAATGGGACAGGAGGGGAAACCCCTGGAGGGATAGGCTGTAGGTGACTATTATGGGAAGGGAGAGAGTTGCTTTGTGAACTCTGCCCCATTCTCCTGTATACTCCGTTCTTACCCTACAGAGTACCCTGTTGGCAGAAACGCACAGTAGGTAAAATTGCATAGGAGGTAGAACCTGATGCCGGTCCCCTTCTTAGAGGTTCTGCTCTGTCCCACCCCGGGCACCCTCTCTCAAGTGGCTTCCGGTTCTTCAGAGACCTCTCTGCTCATGCTGAGTAGGGCTGCCCCCCACTCCCCAGGGCTTCCTCTGCAGGCAGTCCTCTTGTGCCTCCTGAGTGTTGGCCAGCACGTGACACAGTCACGCCCACTCTGGAGTGAAACCTCATGTTGTCTTCATCCAGGTTGCTTAATAAAAACTCAGGTGGGGTTTGAGGCCTGATGCAGGGAGAGTGTGGTGCCTGATGAGGCTGAGAGTTGACGTATTTGCAACCTGCTGTTGGTACCATTTTCATGAAACCGTAGTAGCGTAGGTATCTCTGAGGCAGCCAAGGCCTTTCTGTCACTGCGTGCGACAAGCTCCAGGCTCCCAGGCTGCACCCTAGAAGAGACGATGGTCGTGGAAGGGGACGTGCTAGGAATATACTTTCTTGTGCTTTTTGCCCTTTAACCGAAGTGGTCTCTCCCCTCTTTCTTGCCACATATGTGATTTTTTCTTTTTTTCTGTTTCCAAACTTTTTATAGCACTTAACTTTTTCCTCTCTTGTCACACTTCTCTGTCTTTGCCCCTTTCCCATTCCCTCTCTCATCCTCCCCCACAAGGGCATCCTAATGTGGAGCTCTTAAAGATGTTGATATAAACCACTTTCTTGGGTGCGGCTCATTTTTAATAGTGTTTTCTGAAGGGCGAAAAGAAACCGCCATTCTCATGGTCATGCGAAACGGCAGTAGCGATGATTGTTGACAGTGACGGCGATAATGAAGAGTGTCGGTGTCATTTACCTTCTCGAAGAGGCGATGTGACTATCATAGTCCATCACTTTCTAAGGTGCTCCTCTGGGGGAAATGCCGTCTGTAAAACACAGTAACTGTTCCCGGCATTTGGGCGAAGCGCCCTTTGGGACAGCGACGTGTGACTGTTCACATTGTTTTGTTTGGAGAATATAATCCAGAGGAAATGATTCCAGAACATCACTGTGTTAAAATTGTACCAAAGACTCAGTTTTTTCCCATTTAAAAATAATTTCTGGTGAAATGTGCAAAACCTTTAGTTTCTAGGCTTGTTGGAATTTTTCTTAAACAACTCAGTTCTCTATATGGTAGGCGCACACGAGGATATGGGGGTGTTTTCTGCAGTGCTCAGCGCGGAGCCGCTTGTCAACCCATCCCTCCCACTTGTGACAGGACATGGGAAGGTCACTGGAGCTGTCATTTTCATGGCAGACTCAGATGATGCTCTTGCATCAAATAAATTTAGAATCTCCTCAGCTGCTAACAACACAGACTCCTTTTGCAGACAGGAGAAGAAATGCAACAGAAATAGCTTCGCTCACGCCGCACATTTCTCTGGATGGTTAGAGCTGTGGAAGGGCGCTCCACGGGGGATTTCTGTTTTCTTGTAAATATAATTTGACTCTGTTACCGAATTGCAGAGGGAGAAAAGAGGACCGTTTCTCCTGCTCGTGTTCAAAAGCGCACAAGCTTTGTCTGCAGGAGTGAAATTGTTTCTAAATTAAGCCAAAGATGAAAATGTGGCCCCAAAATAAAAGTGCTAGTCTTGCCAACTTGAATACAGAAACCGAAGGACCCCCTGCAGAGGGGAAACAGTGAACAGGGAAAAGGCTTTACCGGGACCACGGATTGCCCTGCCAGTCGGAAGGCGAAAGCAAGGATCCGTCGAGCCCTAGTGACTAGGTGGAATGAGAGGCCGGGGAGGTTCCGTGGGCCAGGTCACAGGGTGCAGCCTGGGGGGAGCAGGCTGTGAGGGTCGTAGTAGGAGTTCGTCTCAGCACCGGGAAGAAGTGTAGCCAGAGTTTCAGTTGCCGTGTCCAGGGACAAGAGAAACAGATTTGTTAAAGGCAGGACAATATAGAGGAAGTGACAATTTAATACTAAAAGTCACCGACACGCTTGTTCAGCCTCTATCCGAGTGTGCATAGTTGAAGGTGGGTTATCCCTAGCTGGAGGTCGAATTTTAGGGCACATTAATGAATATTATAAGTAGTTTGTGTTTAACTTAAATAACATGTACGTCGTATTTTTAATGTTAAAGGAATCACCTGTTTATTTCTAGAGGGGGGCGTCTTCCTTCTGACATCCAAGAGAAACAGTTGAAACTGTCTTAGGGTTTGTACATTTACCGTATTTTATTTGATTTATTTACATGGTGTTCTCACTCTCCTGGATTTTTTTTTTTTCACTGACATTTTCTGTTTGAGCGTGTGGGGGACAAACAGTAACAGTCGTTACTGAGTTTGGGAAGAGTGTCAGCAGCCCGTTCAGCGCCCCAAGAAATGACCTTTGTTTTCCTTGCCCTTGTTGGAAATTCTGCCCCTGTCCTTCCCCTGGGACTGCGGCGAGCTGCGAGCGGCGAGCCGAGAGCCCGGCTGCGCTGCCGCTTGTTCTTGTTCGCTTTGCCAGTTCACGCGGGGGCCGCTCTGAGTCCCAGGGCGAGCACAGCCCAGGGAGGCCCTTCTCAGGGGAAGGAGCCAGTGGTCAACACGGAGTGCGTTTCAGATCCTGCTCTCTGCGGCGGAGGGAGTCAGGCTGTGGACTGGACTTCAAGGGAGGGAAGCTGTGAACGCGCGACTGGCCTGGAGGACAGGAAGGCTCCACCGAAAGGAAATGAAATGTGCGCCAAACAGCAAGTGAAAAGACCCGAGGGTAGAACGAGCTGAGTGTGATCAAGGACTGAAGGAAGGCCAGTGACCTGAAATGACTCCGGCAAGATAGGCGGGGCCCGATCCTAGAAGCGCTCAGAGGCCTTAAGGAACGTGAATTTCTTGAGACGCGCAGGGAGGAGCCACCGGGCGCTGCCCTCACAGAGGCGGTGCTTAGCTTAGTCGAGGTTGTGACATGCTGATGTTTTTTTTTCTTTTGAGGTGGATTGGCGAAGGGTGAGAATAAAAGCAGGGAAATATGTTGGACGTGACTGAGTGACTCAAGGGCAGGATACTAATGGAAGCGAGCATGAGGGGAGTTGAGACTGGACCACAGGGCGCGCCCTTGAGCGGTCCTGTGCCCTCGGAAGGGGGAGCACGCGCTCTCCTGCAGAATCGGGTTCGGCGCTCGGAGCGATGTTCAAGGAGCACTTCCCCTCTCCCCTGCGGGTTACAAGTGATAAAGAAGACCTACCGCTTGTCATTCATTGCTTGGACTAAGTTCTTCCTTTCTAAATGTGTGTCGTTTTCTGAGGGATGCTATATTAAGCCATTAAAGTAAATTCAATAATCATAGTGTTTCTTCCCCGTCATGGAAGAATCCCTTCACCAGGAAAAAGCCACTTGGTTAGAGGGCAAGACAGTCACAGAGGAAAACGCTTAAGAAAATAGCATTGCATCATCTCGCGCCATTGATTTGCAGAGACGATTATATTGGATTATTTTGTAGCCTCTTCATTGCAGCACTTCATTTTAGCTACCGAGAAAATGTTTGTTGACAAATATCGCCGCAGTCTCCAGCATTCCCATCTTAGTTTAATAGTCCGATTCCCCCATGTGATAAACATGCGCCTTGTTTGAGAAGCCTCCTTTTGGATGTTCAACTTTACACACGATGAAGCACTGGATTCCTTTTTCTGAAGGGTAATCAAAGATGATGTTTTGGGGAGATTGGTTTAAATTGAATTCCTTTGAGTTTTGTTGTATAACATTTGGTCATCCTGCCATATTCTGAGTAAGGTATCATATGTTTTATAAGGCATGGCTTGAAGGAATAATAAATTCAACAAAGAAAGATGAAAACACCAGTCAGAAGCAGGGATTGACTCAGTGTATCAAATAGTATTTTCAGCACTTCTTATGGCAGACATGCTAGGCATCCTGCAGGATATAAGGCATTGGGCAGACTACACACATACTTAAAAATTATAAAAGATAAAGTTACATAGGATTTTTATAAGTTGAGGATCCAGAGCATTGCTAGAAGGCTTGAGACAAATTTAAGGGAACCTGAGGGTGATCGTAAGAGCGTCAAGTAGACTTTCCTAGAAATTGTCACAGGTTAACTGGACTCCACAGGAGCCATGTTGTTTTTCTAGAGAAGGGGGAGAAAGATGCATGATCAGTGAGCCATCAGAATCAATGAAACGGTTGGTTCCTACAGCTTCCATCACAGGAAAACAGCAAGGGACCGCTGACAGACATGCCTGAAGGGGATGTCCGAGTCCCGGGGGCATCTGGAAAACTACTGAGAACTGAAAGATGCATGAAGCCCATACTGGCCTCCTGGACGGAGAGGGACAGCGGTATCCAACCCGCCGCCCTCTCTTCCTTAGCCAGTACAAAGGCAGGGAACGAACATCAGCAGGTTCCTGCAATGGCTTGTCGAGAAATACTGAGCATTGTGTTTCTTTGTCAAATTTTATGGGTACTGAGAATAATGGTTTTATCTTTGTTTTTCATCCCTTGTTAATCATTTTGGATTTTAGGTCCTTTTATAAGAAGTAGTTTCTGTAGTTACACTATTAAAGGGCATTAAAAAGGTTTTAGCAAGTGGCATGATTATTTAAGCGTAGGTGCAAAATATAGAGGGAGTATATATTTCAAATGGTCTGTGCCCTGATGCGCATGCTCAGTGGCACAATTTTATTTTTAACCTGGTATAAACTAAACGTTTTTCAGGGTGGCTTCTTGTCGTGGTCTATAATAAGGGATGGGGTGGGGGGTAGGTCCACTGTTTCCATGTCTGGTTGGATCCTGTAGGCCTTTTCTTTAGTTGTAAGAAACAGGTACTTACTCTGTTTTCTACAACAAAAGAAAAACTGTATATTGGTACAGTTTAAATAAAATAATTATATTATGATGAAAAAGAAAACATGTTATTCTACAAATAGTAGTATTAATTGCTATGATAGAAAACATTCCACAAAATCCTCTATTTTAATGCAGAAGTGAATGTTCATTGGTTTTACTTCATGTGAAGAAACTGGGAAGGCTATACGGGTTAATGAAAATGACTCACTGCGATTCAGGACCTTGTAAAAGCACACGTCTCTATGGGGTGGCATCGAGCAGCTGCCGCCCGCAGGGACCTGTGGGTACCTTTGCCAAAAGAGTGTGCGTTTGTTACCATCTGCTGTGCATCAAAACCTATACAATGAAAGAAATACTTTAGGGTAAATTCCCCTAAATTTAAAACTAGAAGTTCGCTTTACAGCTGTGAGCAGTGCCAAATTATAAGGTCATATAATGACATTAGGGATTAAGAAAAATATTTGCAAGCTATGACTTCATAACATTTTCATTTATTGGTACTTATGTAACACATCCTCAGAGGCTTTAAACAACAATTTGCAAACAGTTTGGAGCCACTGTAGCACTTCAGTAAGGTAAAAAGTAAATGAGTATACTAATTTGGAAGACAGAGAACCCACAACCAAAAAAAATTAAGTGGGCAGTCCAATGTCACTGAATGAATTGAAATTAATGCTTTGAATAACTCTTCTGAAACAAGTGATTTTCACATCACTTCTCTTGAACCACAGTAAAAGTCTATTTCAGAATTGCTCTAGTTATCTCCTCTTTTTCATGTTAGCTAGGATGTCACTGATTTGTATTAAAAATCAGTACTTGCGGTGGTGAACACACACACATACAACATGCAGATGATGCATTAAAGAATCGTATACCTGAAATGTATATAATCTTATTAATCACTGTCATTCCAATACATTCAATAAAAATAATAAAGTCAGCTTGAAGAAAATCTTCAGTTAAATGACAGGCAAAAAAAATATGCCACAGCAATAAAGATGATAAGCAACTTGAGAGAGGAGGGAGACTGAGAAGGTACGTTATGAAATAGGCTTTTGCAGTTTTGAACGAACCATGAAAAGAGGAAGGAAGTTAGTGGTATGGAAAGCTTCCATATCGTCAAGTTGGATGAAAACCGTGGTGCACTGAATTTAGACAGCGGGAGCTATTCGTCAGTCTAGCTGAGTTTGAGTGTCAGCTGAGTAGAAGAAATGGAGTCTAGATTGCTCTAGTCTGATAAGTGAGGAGGAGGCAGAGTATATAGGTAACTAGATTTTAATGCTTTACCGCAAGACGATAGCTAATAGCTGGAGGAAACTTTAAATTAAGAAGATGCTGTTAGAATTTGGAAAAGTGTTAATTTCTGACAGTAAAACCAAAATATGAAATTAACTATTTGTAGAAGAAGCCAGCCTATGCAGTGGTTTGTGTGATGAAAACTCGGGAAGTGCACGTGATCAGTCAAGGGAACCAGTGCACTTCCTCACAAATGGAAGGCGGCCAAGAAGCTGTCATCTGCCCAGCCTTATCTGATAGTATAATCTAAGTTAGGTGCTCATGGGAAGCTGGTAGGTGGTTGCAATGTTTATTTAAAAAAAACCCTCATAAAGAGTTCTCTCTGTTTTCAAGAGTAGTGATAAATATATATATGATTATGTCATATAATATATAATTATTACATATTTATATGTAATTTATTGGGCTGGCCATAAAGTCTATTTAGTTTTTTTCCATAAAATAACAGACACATTTTTCATGTTCACCAATATCTTTATAGATTTGGATATTTCGAGTATGCAGCTCTCTCCCGCTATTGGCTTCTAGTGGGTAGAGGCCAGGGGGCGCTGCCAAACATCTCCCAGTGCATAAGATGGCCCCACAGCACAGAATGCTTTGGCCAACATGTCAGTATTACCAAGAAACTTGGCAAACCACCTTGGACACATTCGATCAGTCACAGCACCTCCTCGATACACCACACAAATCTTTTTTGTGTGTTTCAGTGTTGTTTTTACTTTTCTTGAAATAATAAAGCATGATATGCCCAAAATGTTGCATATCTTCATCTATCTTCAGTATTCCCGTTAACCCATGTTCCCATCTCCCCTTCTCTAGCCCCTGGGAGTCACTAATCTACTTCCCATCTCTATGGATTTGCTTATTTTGGCTATTTCATACAAAAGGAATCACATAATTATGTGACATTCTTGTGCCTGGCTTCTTTGACCAGCATAATGTTTTCTAAACTTATCCAAGTTGTAGCTGTGTCAGTGCTTCATTTCTTCTTATGGCTGAGTAATATTCTGTTGTAAGGATATGCCACACTTGGTTTAACAATGTATCAGTTGAGCATCTTATATTATTTTCACTGTTTAGCTGGTATGAATGATGTTGCTGTGAATGTTTGTGTTTAACTTTTTGGCTGAACATATATTTCTATTCCCTTGTGTAAATACTTAAAGAGTGTAATTGCTAGGTCAGAATGTAGCCTCTATATTTAACTTTTTGAAGAAATGCCAGGCTGTTTTCCAGAACAGCTGTACCATTTTATATTTCCATCAGCAACAGTGTATGAGGATTTGTATTTCTCTATATCCTCATTAACACTAGGTTTCATTTTCTTAAGAAAAATAAGGGCCATTCCAGTGAGTGTGAAATGGTGTCTCGTGGGTTTTGATTTGTGTTTCTCTAATGAGGAGTGACATAGAGCATCTCTTTGCTGTGGTCGTTTGTTTACTTTCTTTGAAGAAACATCTATTTAAATCCTTTGCCCAGTTTTACATTGGATTGTTTGTCTTTTAGCTGTTGATTATGTTGTTCTTTATATATTTTGGATAGTAGACTCTTTTCAGATATAAGATTTGCAAATATTTTCTCCCATTTTGTGAATTTTCCCTTCACTCTGTTGATAGAGTATTCTTCGAGGCCTAAGAGAATTTAATTTTGATTTGATGAAGTCTGATTTTTCTATTTTTTCCCCTTTTAAATTGTGTTTTTGGTGCCATAGCTAAGTATACATAGTCAAATCCAAGGTCATGAGGATTTATCCCTCTATATTTTTTTAAGATATGTACAGTTTAAACTCAAACATTTTGGTGCACTATTTATACTTTTGCATGTGAATATCCAGTATTCTCAGCATGTGCTGAAAAGGCTGCTCTTCCCCCCTTGAATAGTCTCGGTGCCTCATGAAAAATCAGTTGCCTGTGGATTATAGATTCATTTTTGGATTCTCAGTTTCATTTTGTTGATTGCTATGTCTGTCCTTACACCACTATGCTGTTTTGATTCCCATAGCTTTATAGTAAGCTTTGAGATCAAGAAGTATGAGTCTTTCAACTTTTTCCTCCCCTTCCAAGATGGTATTGTGTATTCAGGGTCATGTGCTGTTCCACATGGATTTCAGGGTTGGCTTTTCCATTTCTGCAAAATGGCGGTTGGAATTTTGGAAGGGGATGCATTGAATTTCTTGAGTACTTTGGGTATTACTTCCATCTTCAAAAAATGAAGTCCTTCAGTTCATTAACACTGTCTCGGCATACATTCAGGTCTTCTTTTAATTTCTTTCAGCAATGTTTCATAGTCTTCAGTTTGCAAGTCTTAAACTTCCTTTATTTAAGTTAATTCTAGGTATTTCTAATAGTCTCGTAAATGGAATTGTTCTCAATTTCCTCTTGCATTGTTAATTTCTAGTGCATAGAAATGCTAATTACTGTTTGAACTCAAATTAATAGGCAGTTTTCAGTACTCCAGCCTACGATGATACGTATTTCAGGTCGTGGGGGAATTCTCTCCAACACTAACCGAAACCTGTTGCCTTCACCAGGACATCTGCACACTCATTTTGAAGAGTAAAATGGGAACTACAGCTACTTCACATCCAAAATCATCTTTTATTATCAAATTGTACAAATGATGTTGATTCGACATATTTCATGGGCACTGTGTTGAATTAGTCAAAAGAGTGTGGGCATATGTTTGCACGCATCTACCCAAACCAGCGAAGGGTGAAGAATTCAGGCCATCGAGTGGCGTTTTACATCAAATAGGGTTCTTTTTTCTTTAGCCAATTACTGAAACTTTTCGCTTTTGACAAAGTTGTTGGTAACTTTCAGCAAAGTAACACTTCAAAAGATATTTCAGTTCGATATTTGAGTGATAGAAGAGAATATAAAGAGCTCTCATGCAAGGAAAACATCAAAATCATATTTCTAAAGGAATGTTTTAGAAATTTCTCTAAAAGAAACATTTCCCCATTTATTATATGTAATTCATGCATATATAACACTCAGAGAAAAAGGAGAGGCAATAGAAAACAATCCCTTCAAAATGCTATAATTTCAGTTTGTCTCATATTACTTTTAAAGGCATACTTTTGCAATAAAAAAATTTCAACAGTTTTGATCTTAGAATACCCCATGAATGAATGTGTTCTCCCATGACAATTTTGTAGAATACCACTATTTGTATGTGTTGCTCAAAAAGCAAAACAATGAAAACGTTCCCATGGAATGTCTTCTTATTGCAGAACTATGGTGTGCTAAAAAATTAAAGTTATAAAGCATGACTGTTTTATATTTCAGTGTAGAATGCTATTCTCTGTGGTAAGTATATTCTTTTAATTTTATATACTTTTTGATTATTATGTTTTTGTAAAGTAAGCACATTACAGTTAAATGGAATTTTTATTTTGATTATTCAATATGAAACAGGACCCACACAGCCAAGATGTATGCCTAAATTTATTTAATAACTGTTAAAGAGACAATTTCAATGCATAAATCTGGACTGCCATCGATCACCCTAATGAAAAGAAATATTATCTTTCATTTTCTTTTTCTGTTATTGATTTGTGGTGCCCCAGCACCATTTTAAAAATGATCAGTGTAGTCCTTATCTGTCACAGAAACAAATTCATTCCCTGGGTGGCCAAGCAACATGAGGGCAAATAAATTTCTCAGAAATGTATCCCCCGAAGGTTGCTATCCATTATTGTTACAAGTTTGCAATGGAAATGGCTTTATTGCTACATAGAGAATATGATAAAATTTAAAGCTTGTGCAAGATGATTAGAAAACAAATATAATACACATGTAATATATTACGGACAATATATCACCACAGATGATGCATTTATTTATTTAGACAGTGTTTCCAAAATATCAAAGCAAACATGGAACAATTTAAATCTCGATGTTAATCCAAAGAGTAATAAAAATGAAAAGTTAGCGCATGCAGGGAATGGGGAATTAAAGTAGTCTCCCTTTTCCAACCTAAAGCACTTAACATTTTCTGCTTGGGTGGCAGGAGTGAGTTCTATAAATCAGATTTCATCATTTCAGTGTTTCACTTAAATTTACCTCTTTCACATTGCTTCCAGTCTGAATTTGAGCAAGGCTTCATGAGACTTTCTAAATGATCATCTCAACAGAAAAATAAAGCAAAAGTTGGTGGAATTGATCTTGTCACTGAGTTTAGCCTTACCTCTGTTACCTCTACCCACTTTTAGATGAACTGCATCACCTAATGAGAATATATTATTATTGTTTTGTATTTAAGTGTAATCTTCCTTTGTTTATGTCTGTGCAGTGAAATGCATATATTCACTTAAAATATTAATATATGACCTGTGCGTGATATATCAACAAGGACATTAAAGTTTCCACATTTTATAAAAGCAAATAACTGGAAAAACTTCAGTGTTCCTCTAAATGTGCAATTACCATTTCTCTGGATACTGAGATTTTGCGTAAATTTAAGTTGCTCTTATATATAATTTTGAAAAAATTCAAATGCTTTTGTTTTCCTTGTGTGATTATAATTAGCAAAATTAAATTATAGCATCTCTTATACATATTACCTATGTTTTTGATAACATCTTGTTTTCCGGCATGATTCTGGGATGTATGCTCATGGAAATACAATTTCGTTAAACAAATTTCTTCAAACAATTTCTTCAAACAAAATTGAAGAAAATAATATATAGTCGGATTAGCAGTTTTACTGTTATATCAACAAATGCAGCTCTCCAAGTGCAAACCCGTTGTGGCCTCACATGACCTGTAAAAGAGATTTGTGTGTGAACTCGGGCTTCCCGGTTCTTAAGGTGGGGCAAGAAGAGAACAGAAATCAGAGATGCTTCTTCTCAGTGCCTCTGCAGGGAGTTGGGGGAAGAAGCCACCTTGCCTTCTCCCACTTCGGGCCTGCCACCTCTGAATATATTCCAATAGTCGGACTTGAACTTCAGAGAGCAGGCAAACAGGAGTATAACCCAACTCACTGGAACCCATCAGATGCCACAGAGAGGAAGATGAGTTGACACCAAAAGGAGTGCCCAGAGATACAGAGCTGCAGGAAGAGAAATACCAGAACTGATAACCACAGTTAAATTTACATGAGATACAGCAGCACCTATGAAACAAACAAAACAAAACAACAAATTTCCATATCTCAATGAAACAACCTATTAGATAAAGGGGAGAATGTTGGGTCTAAAATATTTTTACTAGGAGATCACAAAGTAGAAAGACAGGAAAACAGAAATCATAGTGGAAAAGATAAGAATTCTGAGAGAGAATGCTGGGAATACTAATGTACAAAACAATGGGCTTTAAAATAAAAGTGACACGTGGATGTCCAATAACAAACAACAGAAAGAATTTTTTAAGATGAAGTCAAGTTCACAGATTAATTGCTTGCATTGAATTCTAGTGTGGAATGATAAGCCAAAAAAAAAAAAAATCTAGAAACATTCTGATCAAATTCCTGGTGAAGAGAAAATCTTATGGTATCAAAAACTTCCAGGAAGAATGACTAAGTTACCTACAGATGGCTCAGAAAGAGGTGACAGTGACACTGTTGAGAAGTCACAAGACAATGGAAGGCCACCCTGTGCCTACGGAGAGGACAGAACTATAGCCCAGGTTACAGTGCCCGACCTAGTGGCGTGTGGCCATTCTGGCGAGTGAAGTAGGAGGAGATGCGCGAGCTCAGCATTTACCAGATGCTCTCCGTGGAAAGTACCCAGAAAATGGGTCAAGTAACAAGTCAACCACAGCAGGCGTCTGTCCCTCTCCATGCACACTTGCACACTCACACACGTCACACACCAGTTTGTACGCATAATTAAATGCCAACTACTAAGGAAGAGTAAGGGTAGAGTATCTGGCCATGTAACAGAATGCTTCCCTATGATTCTCAGAGAAGAGGCGTAGTGTAAGGGAAATACGTGGAATCTACAACTAAAGTTTAACTGTGTTGATCAGCAAAATCACAGGAGTTCAGAATAGTGCGGGAAGAGAAGAGTGAGAACATTCAAAGTGAAAGTTCAGAAGGAATCAGAGGAATAGTGGGGACGTGAAATGTTTTGAAGATCCCATCTTAGCGACATTAAACCATTTTCAGATGAGGAATATGACCAAGTTCTTGACACAGAAGACAGTGAATCTTGGTAGTCGAAGTATTTGGTATATTTTTACTTTTATTTTAAAAAAATGTTTGAATTATAGTTTGCATTCAGTATTATTCTGTGTTAGTTTCAGGTATACAGCATAGTGGTTAGGCAGTCATATACTTTACAGTGTTGTCCCAATATTTCCAGTACCCACCCTGCAGTGTACAGTTACTGCAGTATTACGAACTGTCTTCCCTGTGCTGCACTCTACATCCCTGTGACTATTCGGTAACCGCCGATCTGTACTTTCCAGTCCCTTCACCTCTCTCATCCAGCCCCCCAACCTCTCTCCTCTCTGGCAACCATTAGTCTGTTCTCATATCTATGAGTCTGTTTCTGTTGTATCTGTTTGATACTATAGAGACGTATGTTCTTGGCTATAACAGCAATAAAAAGGAAGGTAATCTTTCATTACATCAAAAGGTTGGACAGAACATCCAGATTAATAAATAGCAATAACGGACAAATCCACAGAATTTTGGAAAACGAAGAAAGACTAATAAAATATGTAATAAGCATAAATAATATGGGCATAAAGAAGTTATATATTTTAATATGTTACATGGAAACGAACTGAGATTAGCTCTAATTTTTTTTAAAAAAGCAAGAAACACATTATAATAAAAGTGAAAAAAAGCTGAAATAAGGCATGGGTAGAGAAACACTAGAAAAATACAAACAATAAGAAAATATGTCTGACTATATTATGTTGAAGAGAAATTAAGCACTAAATATAATAAAGGCATTGCATAATTAAAAAAGAAAAAAAAAGACAATTTATAAGATGTAACAGAGCAGTATACACACGCACACACACACACACCCCAAAAACCCCACCAAAAAAAGCAACTCAATACATGCAAAAAGTCACTGAAGAGCAAAGACAAAGTGATCAAAAGTTAATCGCAAGTATGTAAATTTCATTTTACTGTCAGCGTATTCTGATAAGAGAAAAAGACTTGCATGTGTAGAATAGTGTATGCTAACCTAGTAAGTTTGATTAGTGTAGTCTGTCATTATTACAAGATATTTACAGCAATATATAAGGAGAGAGACAGGGAGAACTCCATCAAATAAATAATATATGTTTGTTTTGAATATTTACTGAAGAGTTTTAAAATTGGTCATGCACTTAGGCATTAAGAAAAATAAGAGCTTTGATATATATGTTTTCTGCAAATTGTAAATAATAAAACACTGTCAAAGCCTAAACTTTTTGAATTTAATATTAGTATCAAAGGTAAATGGAAGGAAAATTAAAAACTACATAGAAAGTAAAAGAGAATCCAAAAATACCTATACAACAGGATGAAAGCTATATTTAATACAAATTTATAGGCTCTGAAGAAAAAAGAAAAATAGAGGTTCTGGGAGCTATTCATAAGTAATTACGAGAAACATAAACTAAGCGGAGTGCTATGACCTGAATGTGTAATGTCAAAATTCACGTGATGAAATTAATGCCCAATATGATGGTATTAGAAGGTAGGGCTTTGGGGGGTGATCAGGTCATGCGGTGAAGCCTGTGTGAATGAGGTTAGTGTCCTGTGAGATGAGAAGGAGCCCCCTTTGCCCAAGAGCTTGCCTGCCTTTTCCTCCACGGGAGCATACAAGCAGCCTCGCGCTAGTCTCTGTATCTCAAAATGTGCAAAGTCAACTTCTCCGAGTCCGAAAGCGCGCTCTCACTGGCTTCCGAGGAGGCGCGCTCATCTCCCTTCTTATGTGAGTGCTGCCGCCCTTCACCACCTCGCCCCGAAAAAATCCTCCCCGAAACTCTTCTCTCCCTCTCACCGCTTAAGTATCATTGACTGAGATGATGCTGAACTGAGGTTCACACGCTAGACCGGCAGACGCCCCCTTTGCTGGTCCTCTGGGGATACTAATATTAAATTCAACTTGTTTCCGACCTGTTACTGTGCCCTTGGGCACCAGAGCCCCAGGACCCCGGAGAGCAGAGTTCTCTTTTGGAACCCTGTTACATCTGTTTGGAACAGCTGTTGGCAATGTGTAATGAGATAAGGCGTTGTAAACCAATCATTTCCCAAAATGCTTATCAGAGCACAAGTGATTATGTTTATTTCTTTCTGGATACTCTTCCCTAAATTCATTTCTCGCTGCTCCTACTCAAATCATAGATAGACTACTAGCTCATAATTACATTTACTTGGAAATTTTTGAGCATAGAAAAAGCAAAAGAGTGAATAAATTGCATTGAAAATTTGAAGAAGTAAAAAAAAGACAAGAAAAAATCCCCAAAGCCCTCATAAATATTTCACATGTAAATTAGTGGTACATTATTTATTTACTTTTGGATAGGAGTGTATCATCTCCTGTTGCTAATTATTAAATTTCACTTTAGAGGTGCAAGCTGGGAGATTTAAAATTGTCAGTCACATAAATTACCGACTGCCTTTAACCAGCAAGGGCTATTTTCTGGTATGTGGTGATTACTCCGGAAATACATTTTATAGGAAAGAATGAGATTAAATAGCTTTGCTCTCTAAGTGTGGAATCATGTGCTTCCTGTATCATCCTTAAAAATTAGCTATTCACGGTTAGCAGAAAGTGAAATTTATCAGCGACAAAGTGCTGCAGGTGAGCTCATTCTCCTGTTACCTTAATGTGTGGAATTATCCCCTCAGGTCTAAGTCTAATCAAATGTGACCGCAATTCATCTCATACTTCCTTCCAGGTCTGGGCAGCCTTAGCAGTATTACCACCTAATGAATTCTTCTACAGAGACACCGACAGGAAACTCCTTCTGTAATCAAGTAATATTTAGAGAATTATGTTTTCTTTTGGGGCTAGGAGTAGTTTTATTTGAGTCATCAATATTTTGGGAATTTAGCAGGTAACCTGTGTGTAGTGGAAAATGAACTTTTAAAATTTCCCCAAGTGCTATGAACGTGTGCAGAAAGTTGAGGTAAATAACTTACATTGGAACAGGAATATAATGTGCCTTATGTTATTCAGATATGCCATTTGGGAAGTCTCTCCCTTGTTTGAAACCGTAGTCATACTACTAAGAATTGTCCACACACGTGAAACCCTCTCGCTGAAACGCCTTTATTGCAAAGGCACTTTGGGAGGTATC
The DNA here is from genome assembly GCA_004026545.1 of Mormoops blainvillei. Lineage (NCBI taxonomy): Eukaryota > Metazoa > Chordata > Mammalia > Chiroptera > Mormoopidae > Mormoops > Mormoops blainvillei. The sequence goes on along the minus strand of PVJD01002395.1, from coordinate 38,788 downwards.
TCGATTCCATGTATTTTGAGCACCTACTTAAATACTGGAGAAAAGACCCTCACACAGAAGTCGGGTAAATAACTATCGAAATTTTTTTACTCCCACCTTTATCAAAAACAATGTATCCAAAATGCTTTCTTATTCATCCTCACAATTCTGGTATGTCATTGAACTTCAGTTGTCTACACCAGGTCTCACAATGCACATCCCTTGAAGACCCTTTGGAATCTTTGTGAAGGTTCAGTTCAGTCAGATTTAAACTGTTCAGAGTTATGGGCAGACACGTGGGATTAAAGCTGCCCCTGGTGAGGCCTGAGAAAGAAGGAAGGAGCATGTCACTGGAAGCTACAGAAAAGCATTCCATGTCGTAAAGTGACAGAGCACTTGGCTGAATTGTTTCCTGTTGTTGAATGGAAAACAGATTTTGTAAGCAATGAACTTGGATGCTGTGCAGTAAAATATCCTGAAACGTAAGGGAGAGAGATCTCCTATTTTAGACAATGTCTTTTAAATATTTCTATTCTCACTTAGAACTCTTTCGTAGGAAGTTTACTCTGTATTCTTGCCTTTTCCTCAGCGCTCTCAACCCTAGTTTTACATTAGAGTCAGAATGTCTGGAGATGGAATGTGTGTGTGGAAAAAAGTAAGTGCGATGGAATTTTCTAGCACATTTAAGGTTACGGAGTGCTCTCATGCCCGTCACTAGCTTCAGCAGTGAACTTAGGATCCACCTCGCTTCGTCTGTTTTTTGTTTTATCTGTACCTCAGTCCCCCCTGGCTTATGAAGAACCTAAGTATAAACCACCAGATAATTTCATCTGTAAATATTTTATGTAAATAGTTTAGATGGAATGTGTATAGCCAGGACATTCTTGATGTACACAAAATAACACTAACTTTTTATCAAATAGATGTGTTCCCCTTTCTCCAAATATTTTGTGAGATGATTTTGTGCAGTTTCTTTTGATTAGGATCCAAATAACATTTAGACATTGTAACTTGAAGATATGCTTTTGAGTCTTTTCTCCAAAGTCTCTTTTCTTTCTTGTTTTCTTCACTATTTCATCATTGCAGAAATGTCTTAAAGGGCTCTGTGATTCAATATGGTAACCCCTAGCCAAGTGTTATTTAAAGTTTAATTAATTAAAATTAAATAAGAATTTAACATAGAATTAAATAAAGTTACAAATGTCACACCAAGCACATTTCAAGGGCTCAGCAGCCCCATGTGGCTACTGTGTTCAATAATGCAGATATAGGACAATTCCAAGGTTGTCGAAGGGTCTCTTGGATTGCTCTTCCAATCCTCCGACGGTAAGGTATCCCCCGCCCGTTTCATTTGAAATGTTCTGTCCCCGGTATTTGCTATAAATTGATCATTATATGTGGAGCCTTGATGGATTTATGTTCATGTTTTGCCAACACCCCTATCTGGTTTTATTGTACTCTCCTCCCAGGAGGTATGTACAATCCGATGGTCTTTTCCTACTTTAGAGGACACTGGTGGTCATTGCCTCGTTTTAATAAAACAGTGTATTTTGATTACTTCATAACTTTCATAAGTTCTTCGTCTCCACGTCATTTTACCTATGTAGTCATAGTACTTTTTATACAGTCGATGCTGATTATCACTAGATTTTTATCTTAACCTCTAGTGCTCCAGATCCCAGTCTTCCTTTTGGGGAAAAAATAATTGGACAAAATAATCTGCCAATGTCGTAGATCTTAGTCCACATTTTGTATTATTTGAATCAAGACAATAGAAGCCCACCTTTCTTGGTTGAAAAGTACTTCCTTTATTTTTATTCCTTTATACAGTAAAATTTCTTCTGGAAGTTTTATGACTTAAGAGGACACATGAAATACATCTACTAATATTGATCCTCTTAAACTTCACTAAAACCATCACAGAGGATTGTTTTTTAAGGACACACGCCCACGAAGGCAGGGCAGAGGGCAGCTCCAGCGGCATTTCAGAGGTCAGAGCAGACGGGCCAGGACCGCCCACTTAGCAAACGGGAACCTGGAAATAGGAAAAAAGTGAGAAAGAGCCAAAATTAAACCGTAAAATTTCCCCCAACCTAAGAACGGGCAGCACTTACGAAACTAGCAAAGCCGCTTGCCGTTGCAGAGGCTCTGATGGTGTCAACCGAACGACCGGGTGACCGCTGCCATTTGGCTGCTGCCCGCGCATTGCCCGGGCCGCGCTCTGGCGCGTGGTTCGCCTGTGAGGGTTAAGCTGTCCGTGGGCAGGACTGTTGAGAGTAACTGTATAGCAGTATAGGAGACTGATGGGTATGCCACATACACAGACACCGGGGTGTCTCTCCCTTCAGCTGGCTCCCAAGATGCAGACAGCCGGACTTCTATTTCTGCCAGCAGGCTAGAGGATGTGTTTCTGGGAAACTTGACTTCCAGTCAGAAAAGAAGAAAACCCAGCTACCGACGTCCAGGTTTCCCTCATGACTGTCCAGCTCTCCCTCTGGGGAAGCTGGAGTTCGCCAGTCCCAACTTAGATGCTCCGAGTGTCCCGCTGATTGTAGGCTCCCCCTTCCTGCCGTCCCTGATCGTGAGCGGTCAAGTAGATTAGCAGAGGCTTTGGGGAGGGCTTTAGCAAGGGAGACAGAAAAGGAGAAATAAAACAAGTAGAAAAAAAAACAAAAGCAACTTGGAGAAAACAAAAACTATGCAGAATGAAAAGAAAACACAGCATCCTAACAGCGATCATAGAGGCTCCTGTATTCATAAGACAAAAGCCAGAAAATATGAAGACAAACATTTATAACTATCATGAAAATTAGGAAAATGATCATAGTAAACAATACTTTTGACAGCATTATAATATAGAGTTGAGGAAAACTCCAAGAGATTAAAACGAAAAGACAACAAAAAAAGGTAGAACGTGTAATCAAACTAGAGTACTGGCCGCAGCCTGAAGCTTTTCTGCAGCGACACTGGGCACAAGAAACAACGTTCGATGCCCTCATCTCGGAAGGGAGTTTCTAAATGACACTTCTGTGCCTGGCTGAGCTACCAAGTTTTATTTTAGACATAACAAAAAAAAAAATTTAAAATTCCCATTCCACTTAATATGGAAGGTGCTGAAAAGCGTGTTTCACAAAAATGGGGGCATTAACTGATGAAGACAAATGCAAACGTAGGGTTGGGGCAGGACAGCTCTGGAGGCCCAGCCCAAGGGAAGCGGTGGGACTCGAAGCTCGCTCTGCTCCCCAGAGCAGATGGCAGCCTGTGAACATGGCTGCCGTTTGGAGAACCGGTGGCCACATATAATGTAGAACTCCCTCTTCACAGGGGCCCACCCCACAGGGTGAATGCATGTCAGAGGAACCCTCTCTCATATGGATGTGATTCACGATGATGGCACACAACGGAGACTAGACGAGAAGACGAAGAGCATGTTACCGTCAAAAAATGGTTGTATTGAAGCCTGGGGTCTCTTTCAGCGAACATTGCGATAAGACCATCTGTGCCTCATTCATTAAAATGCAGGAAAAAATACAAATCTAGCCAAATATGGATTGTCCTAAAAAGAAAAAAAACCATTTGTACACGCATACAGTTCCCCCCTGCCAGATTCATGTCTCCTTGGGTCCTCAGAATGTGGCTTTATTTGGAAACAGGGTCTTTGCAGATGTCATTAGTTAAGATGTAAGACGAGGTCATACAGGGTAAGGATGGACCTTAAATCCAGTGACTAGTGTCCTTATATGAAAAGGCGAGGACACAAAGACTCTCGGGAAGAAGGAGACTGATGAGTATGCCACATACACAAATACTGAGGTGTCTCTCCCTTCAGCTGGCTCCCAAGATGCAGACAGCCGGACTTCTGTTTCTGCCAGCAGACTAGAGGATGTGTTTCTGGGAAACTTGGCTTCCAGTCAGAAAAGAAGAAAACCCAGCTACCGACGTCCAGGCTTCCCTCATGACTGTCCAGCTCTCCCTCCGGGGAAGCTGGAGTTCGCCAGTCCCAACTTAGATGCTCCGAGTGTCCCGCTGATTGTAGGCTCCCCCTTCCTGCCGTCCCTGATTGGAGCAGGGCAGTACAAGCCAGGGGCAGGCCAAGGCTTGCCGTCAGCCTCCAGGAACTAGGAAGAGGTGAGGACGGATTCTTTCCTAGAGACTTTAGAGGGAGCGGGGCCCTGCCAACACCTTGACTTCAGAATGCCAGCCTCCAGAATGATGAGAGAATAAATTTCCGTTGTTTCAAGCCACCCAGTTTGTGGTAATTTACTTGTAATTAATAGATTTGTTTTTTACAGTTTTAGAATTTCAGGTTCAAAATATCATTTCTTTTTTTTTTTAATTGTTCAACTACAGTTGTCCCCATTTTCCCCAAAAGTGAAGCAGTAGTCAAAAAACCCCTGGCACACAAAACTCCTGGACGGGGCAGTTTCACAGGAGAATTTTACAAAACATTTCAAGAAGAACTAACCCATATCCTTCTCAGACTATTCCAAAAGATCCAAGAAGAGGGAGGATTCCAGAATTCTTTTTATGAGGCCAGCATCACCCTAATCCCAAAACCAGATAAAGACACAAGAAAGAAAAAACTACAGACCAATATCACTGATGAACATAGATGCTAAAATCCTCCACAAAATATTGGCAAACCGCATCCAGCAACATGTTCAAAAGGTCATCCACCACGATCAAGGGAGGTTCATCCCAGGGATGCGAGGAAGGTACAATATTCGCAAATCAATAAATTTAATATATCACATACACAAAAGGAAAGACAAAAATCACATGATCATATCAATAGATGCAGAAAAAGCATTTGATAAGGTATAGCACTCCTTTGTCATAAAAACAGTCAGCATAGTGGGAATATAGGGAGCGTACCTTAACATTATAAACCATATATGAAAAAACTACAGCCAACATCACAGTCTAAGAGCAAAAACTACAAGCTTTCCCACTAAGATCAGGAACAAGACCAGGATGCCCACTTTCACCACTTCAATATAGTATTGGAAGTCCTAGCCACAGCGACCAGATGAGAGGAATAAAAGTCATCCAAATTGGAAAGGAGGAAGTAAAACTGTCATTGTTTGCAGATGACATGATAGTGTACATAGAAAATTCTGTAGTCTCCATCAAAAAACTACTTGACCTAATAAGCAAATTTGGCAAAACAGGATACAAAATGTGATCATTGCGATAAAACTTGGGCACTGGGCTTTAAGCATAATTTATTCCCATTTTTTTAAGGACAATCAAATCAACTGGTTTTATTTCAGCTCATAATTCTAGTCCCCAAGCTGTGGTTTTTCCTAAGTGTGAGGACTGCTTGTTGGAAGTCGTGACCCACTGGCAAGGCTGCCTGTGAAGGGGTGTGGTCCCAGGGAGACTGACTGGGGAAGATGAATTCCGACCCGCCCCTACTCCTCGCTGCTCCAAGGCCCCTCCCAGCCGCCCGATACATCTGTACTGCCTCTTTCCGTGTCTTTCTGGCCAGTCATGTGATGCAACCGAAAAGGTGGTTTTTCCTCTGACACCTTCCTGTGCGTTCACATTTCATGTTTCTGTCGTTCTGAACATTTTACATTAAACATAGAATGTCTCTTATTCTATGTGCTTTAAATATTTTTTATATTTAAAAAAGTAGGGAAAATAATCTATAAAAGGACATTCTAAATGGGTCAGATTATAGAAAATGGAATGTTATTACTATTTTAGAATAAGAGGATTCACGTGAATTGAATGGTTATGATAGTAAAATATATATATTTTTTCTTTTCAAGAAGTAAAAGTTTTAGGCCCATCAAATGTGACGCAAACCAAGGACGGCTTACAGCTTTAAGCCCGTCTGCCGAAGGCACCTTGATGGGGACCTATGGGGTTCATTCTGATTCTCCTGGTAGCACTTTTCATATACTCAACTCTGAGTATTCCTTGGTGTCCCTTTCAGGAAAAAAAAAAAAAAGAGTGTAATTATTTTTCCCTGCCTCAGGGAACTTTAGGACGTATCGGAAAGCCAATGCTTTATAAATTCAGAGTGGCTTACAGGGTTCATGGCAAACACAGATGCACGTTGGGCTGGTTTGGAATCCAGCAAAGGCTGCAATTGCTGTCTGAAGACAGATGTTAAGGATGGATTCTGTTTGTTTGTCCGCAGTGGGGTTTACGTGGGACTCATTTTAGTCAGGGGGCCAATTGGATAGTGTGCTATCCAGGCACGGGTGACAATAAAAGACCAAAAGGGAACCATTCTTTGGTGGGATGGTGACACCCCACAGATTGACATTCCTGTGTTCTCCCCGTGGCTGCAGCAAACATCTTTACCATGGGGACAGAGTCGCATCCTTCCCCAGAGAGGTGCAGTTTCTGATTGTACTTCACCGGGAAGTCAGTTTTCCTCCTCAGCCGTTTTTTTTTGTTTTTGTTTTAATTTAGATTTTTTTTTTTTTTTGGCCTGAGAAAGATAAGTAAGCATACCTGTGTGCAGAAAAGAGAACAGGAAAGAAGTGCCGGTGAGCTCAGGGGAACATTTGGCCATGTGCTAGACTGGTGTAACCTGCCATTGTCTTTAGGGGTGGGTGGCCCTGACGGGTGAACTGTGCAGAATGGGACGAGGAACGCAAATGGATGCGGGCACAGAAGAGCACCATCGAAAAATCGCAGTGCTTGGAAGAGATTGAAAAGCAATGGCCAGAGACATACGTTAATCAAAGGAGAATAATGTCATGGAAACAGCAGAAATAAAAAATTCGTGAGAGACCGATGAGCGGTTATTGTTTCGGAGAACTTAAATGAGGTAGCCTGAAGTCTGCCTGTGGCGCTTGGTAATAAGGGCTCTTTTTGATACAACATGAGGTAGTAACTAGCATTGTTCATAAGAGGTCTTCTGGTGTAATGAAATAGCATAGGCAGGTGGCATCGGGCTAAGGAGTGAATGGGCTGCGAGAAAGTACAGAGCAACTGTCAACTTCTTGATCAGTTGGTTTTCATTGAGGGAAAAAGAGAGCCCCAATGGGGAATAGGTCAGTTGTGGTGGTGCACGGAAACGTATTGAGATACTGTGGGCACAGTGTAGTAGATGCCCAGAGGAGTGTAGCTGGGGAGCCTTGGATCGCAGGGAGGAAGGGCATCCTGAAGGGGGAGCCCAGGTGGTCAGGAGAGCCTCCCGGTAGCCATGGGCTTAACAAAGGCTCAGCCAGTCAGCTGGGGCAGCTCCAGGTTCTGATGCGTAATACCGTTCTAGGCACGTTCCTTAACTTTTCGTTTTTGAATCCTTGCTCAAGGATTATATTCATCGATTTCAGAGAGAAAGGAAGGGCGAGAGACACACACAGACACATCGGTCGGTTGCCTCCTGTATGCACCCTGCCCAGGGATCAAACCCGCAACCTAGGCATGTGCCCTGACTGGAATCAAACCTGCGACCTTTTTGGTGTATAAGACAATGCTCCAGTCAACTGAGCGACCCATCCAGGGCCCCTTGCCTGACTTCTGATGGCAAGATAGTTTGACAGGTTCACGTGAACATTTCTGTCCACCCTTCTTCTGCGTATCATTTCCCTTCTCTGCCCCCACCCACCACAGCCCACGCCGAACTAGAAGCAGAGAGTAAAGTAAATTGTCAGGTCAGCTGTGAGATGACGACCCTCTTCACAGACACTTTCTTACACAGCTGGCTTTTCGATGCCACCCAGAGGCAGTCTGAAGTGAGGGGGGAGAGAATGCCGAGTGCCAATTTTTTCTTTTAAATTGGAGAGGGAATATCATTTTGAGGGAGAGGAGAGAATTGTATTAATGATTGGTAGTGGTCATATTGTCGTCTTATTGCAAAAGATCGGGTTGGAAGGGACTTGGAGGATGAAATGGCATCAAGCCCGCATGTTCCTTATCACAACTCATGTGCAGGCTGCCTTTCAGCATTTCTGGGCGCTTACAGGTCCCTGTACGCATTGGACGGGCAAGAGAAATCCGGGCGGATTGTCACTGGAATAAGATGGAACTAAGCTTTCCCAGGAGACTGTCTCTGTAAGCAGGAGCAGCAGTGGGTCAACTAATAGTAAGCAAAACCTCGATGCTTTTATCTATGAAATGAGAGTAATAATATTGCTTACCATATAATATCATTGGGAACATCAAGTGACATAATCTAATGCATGTCCCTGAGGGAGGAATGAGTGGATCCTATTTGGAGGGAATTAATGTGGGCAACCTCTTCCTTTTACATCCTCGGCCCAGTGGAATAAAGCATATTCTGTTCATTCTGGGCCTAAGGATAGTTGAATTAAAAAACAAAACAAAAAAAACCCCCAAAACGGACCACTGCTGTCTTGATCTCTGTAAGCCCTGAGTCCCTGTGTAGCCTGGCTGCCCTGCTGGAGAGAACCCAGGACGGGCCCCTACGGTGACATAGGAGAGTACAGCTGCCTCCGGCCTTCCTGCCCAGTGACCAGGCACATGCGCGTAGCCCCCAGGCAGTGACTTGCACAAAGGAAGAAACGCACAGCTAAGCCTGGCCTGATTTCCTGGCCCACGAAAATGGCGCGATAAAAAGTGGTTGTTAAATTATAAAATTTTGGAGCCGTTTTTTACACAGCTATAGACCATTAGATGGGCTGATGAGACAGGGAGATGATTCAACAGATAACTGAGAATTCTGCTTATCTGTAAAATGAGTTGTTTGAACTACGTTATCTCTGTGCTAATACTCTCTAATTCTTAAGGCTAAAGATTTATTCAAGTTGATTCCATCCACTTTTGAAGCATCTTTCCTATGTGCTTTGCCGAATCTCCCAGGTCAAAGTGATGCGGTACAGAACGGAAAACCGAATCGCTGCTAGGCATTAATTAGGTTAAAGATATTTGGAGAGTGGCTCTCAGTTTAAATCAGCTGGACTGTGACTGTGCCCATGATTTCAGAAAGGCTGCTCCATCATGTCACAGCCTGACACTTTAAAAGAACCACAGACAGACACGAAGCTGCCGGGGTAGGAGTTAATTGCCCAGCACTAGTGACTAAGGAGAACGGGAGCTGAGGTTCCCTTGAGCTCGGGAGACATTATGAAGGTCAGTTGCAAAATGAGTATAATTAGATGGGTTTAAAAATAGGTCTTTTCTTAGAAAAAAGATTTAACCTTGTTTGAGCATTATTAGTTAAAAAGGCTTGAAGGTGCTAATAATAACGGCAAATTATTCAACAGAAATCCTTTTGAGTGTGTGGTTTCTGTTCATTCTTTTTTCTCCCTGGGGACTTCCATTAAAACGAAACAAAACAAAACAAAACAAAACAAAACAACCCCAAATCCTTCCCTGTTGTACATGTATTCCTCCATGAGGAAGAGGGAGCAGGCTCATCACCAATCCGGTGCTGGGTGACACGAGATGAACTGGGGGTTATCAGTTGTTTTGTTGGGGCGCTCATTGCTATCTGTGACTTTCCATAAAATTCCGGGCCCATGCTGTAGGATAGAGAAATAATTTAGTTCAAGCTTTATATTTTTATTAACTACATATTTTTTTCTGTTTTCATAAATAAGGGTCAAATGCACAGTGTTTTTTCTTGAAAGAAACTGAACAGGCTAAACAAAAATGGTACCAAAATAGATATGAAGAAATCAGAGATCTCAATTTTAACTTTTGAATTTCTGGTGTGTGAGATCAAACGTATTCACTGGGTCGCAATTATCGATGCAAGATTGCAAATGACTCACTTCTTTTTCTGGTAAATGAAATGGCTGATTATTTACTTGAATGAGTTTGTTCAAAATTTAGCATTTGCACTTGAATAACACTTTCTTTTCATTGAGCATGGAATAAAAGTGTTTTATACATTCTAACAAGTATGTTTTTCTTTAGTATCAGCTATCTCTCTCTTTTATTTAAAGAAACCTGAAGAAAATTGTATCTACACAGGTTAAAAAGCTGGGAGCTGCTTGAACACAGCAATATGTGTATATATCAGAATAAGCACTTCAGGAGGCAGCCGAAAAGAGGGCATCTATTGATTATTTATTTCTGGGTGAATTCATAAGTAATTTTCAACCATGATTTATACTTGCAGTCAGAAATGTATTATTATTATTTTTAAAAGTACTAATTGGATTAAGTAGAGCATTTCAACATATTTTTAATTCTAATTGCCTTTTAATTAGTATAATATAGTACCTGAGCATATGAATTGAATTTTCACTGATTAATATATATTTTTAATTAGCTACCACTTCAAATATTAAATAGGGATAGTGAAAAATATAATGATGTGAAAGAGGAGATTTCACCACTATAAAATTTTAAATTAAAAAGAAAAAACCCATACACACATAGACAGAGACAACAGTATGGTGATTACCAGAGAGGAAGGGGGTGGAAAGGAGGTAGAAGAGGTAAAGTGGGGATAAATGGTGATGGAGGGAGAATTGACTTGGGCTGGTGAACGCACAGTACAATACACAGACGACGTGTCATGGGATTGTACATCTGAAACCCATTTAATTTTATTAACCAACATCACCCCCAGTACCTCAATAAAAAATAAAAGTAAAAAGTTAGGCACTAAAAGAAGTTTTTTAAAAAAATTTCTACATAATATAGTGTTTTAGTGCTTATGTATTCAACAGGTGAGATGTCTTAATATATGGTTTAAAAGGATAGATTTGTGAGGTTTTACACTTTTTTAAGCAAAACTGGAGGCTGAAGAGAGGAGACAAAGGTGGAAAAAATCATCAAAATGCACACACAATGGATTTTTCTTAAGAGGAGACCTTGTAATCAAATAATTGATAATCTGGTAGGCTTATGATATAATTTATAAGTAGGAACACATGTACACTCACTCACACATAGACTTTTCTCTTTGCTGATCTACAATATGAGGGTGGACCCCCCAAAACCCAGAATTATCTTCCAGAGGGCAGGCCCCTAATAGTACAGGCTTCCCCTGCCAGGTGAGTGTTCTAGGAACCCACCTGTATCAGTGGACTAGCTGGTGCTGTTGTGAGAGGCTGCATTTGGCTTCAGTGAATTTTGTTTGAAAACTCTTCCAGTGTGTTTGCCCATTTCATGTGGGTGAATTATGGGTGCACCTGCCCACGCTGTGCTGAGCATTCAGTAGTTCTTGACCAAAAATGGCCTGACCCCGATCTACACCCTAGTCACCCAGTCTCAACCTCAGTGACTGTTTTTTGTTTCCTTGGATGAAAAAAGTCCTCAGAGGGAAATGTTTGCTGATATAGAAGAAGTGAAACAAAAAATGGCAGAAGCACTAAAAGGCGCCCAAATCAGCAAGTTCAAAAACTGTTTTGAGCAGTGGGAAAAACCTCTCAATACGTGTATTGCTCCAAATGGAGAGGACTTTGAAGGTGACTGAAGTTTAAACATGTAAGAATAAGTACACAGTTTTTATCAATAGATTCCGGTTTTGTGGGGTTCCCCCTCGTAGAGTCAAATTTCGTGTAAAACAAACAGAAGCAACTGCTCAGATGTGGCAGTGAGTCCTTAGACTGTAGCTAATAGGAAACAGGGACCTGTAAGGCAAGATGGTGTGTCTAATAGCTCGGGTCACAGGAAGCAGTTTCTAAAGACAGTTATGGAGTGTATTTTATGTGTATGTTGGCTAATGGTCTATTCACCTACTTTTCCCAGTTTTAAAAATAGTTTTCAGTTTTACATTTAAGTCTATGATTCATTTTGAGTTACTCTTCGCATATGTTGTAAGTTAGGAGGCTAAATTAATTTTTTTTGTCTGTGGTTCTGCAATTGGCTCAGCATTTGTTTTAAGGTATGTTGAAAAGACTATGTTTTATCCATCGAATTTCTTTGTTGCCTTTATTAAACATCAATTGACCGTAAATGTAAGCATTTATTTCTGGATTCTCAGTTCTGTTTCATTGACCTATATGTTTCTTCTTTTGCTAGTACTATTCTTCTTTTTTAAAAATTACTTTTTGAAAAATGATTTATTTATTTTTGGAGAGAGAAGGGAAGGGAGGGAGAAAGAGAGGGAGAGTAACATCAATGTGTGGTTGGCTCTTGCACGCCCCCTACTGGGGACCTGACTCGCAACCCAGGCATGTGCCCTGACTGGGACGTGAACCAACAACCTTTTGGTTCACAGGAATGTGCTCAGCCCACTGAGCCATACCAGCCAGGGCTTGAACTACACTTCTTGATTATAATAGCTTTATAATAATTTTGACATTGTAAAGTGTAAGTCCTACAGTTCTATTTCAAATTTATTTTGGCTATTATGGGTTATTCATATTTCCATATATTTATTAGAATCAGCTTGCTATTTTCTGCAAAAAAAGTCTGCTGAATTTTGAAGGGATTGCAATAGATCTGTATATTAATTTGTAGATAATTATCATTTTCATTTTTCCTTCCACTCAAGTGATATATGGTATTTCTTTATTTTGGTCTTGAATTTTTCTCAACAAAATTTTATAGTTGTCAGTGTATAGTTCTTTCACAGATTTTGTTAAGATTATTTGTAAGAAGAGTATATTTTTGATATTATTAGTAGATGGCACTTTTTATTTTCAGCTACCAGTTTTATTGTCAGTATATACAAATAAATCAGTTGTTACATACTGACCTTGACTATTTCACTTCCCAGAGTTACTCATTACTTCAGTGGTTTTGGGGGAGACACATTCCTTGTAATTTACTTCATGTATGACCATGCTATCTGTGAATTAAAGACAGTTCCGTTTCCTCCTTTACAATATTTATGGTTTTTCTTTTTTCCTCCTATTGCAGTGGCTAGGACCTCTGTTACCGAGATGCGCATCCTGCGTCGTTCCTGAAGTTATAGGTAAGCATCCCCTGTTTTGACATTAAATATGCTGTTAGCATTGGCTTTTCGTAGATGTTCTTGATCGGGTTGTCAAAGCTCCCATCTTCTACTGGCTTGTAGGGTGATTTTAAAAATCAGGCGTGGGTATTGGGTTTTGGTAAATACTTTTTATGTTATTATTGAGATGGTTGTGCTTTTCCTTTTGTAGTCCGAATATATGAATTACATTTATTGCTCTTTGAATGTTAAATAAACCTGGATTTCTGAGATAAATCTGACTGGATGAGGCTGCTGCATAATATTTTTATATATTGTTAAATTTAGTTTTCCAACATTTGGTTATGAAATTTTGTATCTATTTTCATGAGGAATATCTGTAGTTTTCTTTTTACGTAATGTCTTTTGCAGGCTTTGATATAAAGTAATGCTGGCTGCAAAAAAAAAAATGTAGAGGGAAATCTTTCCATCTTTATTATTTTCTGGAAGAGTTTGGGACCATCTGCTATGTTTTGCTTTGTAACATCCTTTGTAACATTTTTTCCTGCCTTTCTTCAGTTCCATTTCTAGTATGGGCAGCTGCCCTACGCTAGATATTTAATTTGCTCTTCCTGCCTTAGATAACAGAGTGCCCATAAGTGAGCTGCAGTTTTAATTGGCTGGCTCCTCATGTTGTGATTCTTTGGAACGAACGAAGAGGAGATGGTTGGCATGTCTTCAAGCGGCAAACAAGCGTAGAATGGAGAGCAAAGCAGCTCCCTCTCTTGCGGACTGACAGCCAGTGGGCAGGCAGTCAGGCCCCTCTGGCCTCTCCGAGGCGCAGAGCTGCTGCCTCACTGCAGGGCCGGGTGCGGTCAGGCTCCCCGGGAGCTCCCGTCCAGACGTGCAGCAGGCAGGCGGGTGCTGACTCCATTGGGTGCGCTGGGAACTGTGTGTGTTTGTGTGCGCGCGCACGTGCGTGTCCATGCGTGTGTTTATCCAGGCAACAGGGAGCTGTGGACACTCCTCTCTGCAGCTGGTCATTTACTCCGTCATTCACAAACCCACAGTGACTGTCATGTGGGGAAGTATTCTTAGCACGTAAGATGCAACTAGGAAACCAAGGAAAAAAGATCTTTGTATTCATGTTTATTGGGCCTTAAGGGTGATAAAAAATAAACATAATAAATCGTAAAATGGCATAGTATGTTAAAAAGTGATCAATGTTATTAGAAGAAAAAGTAGAGAAGATAAGGGCAACCTCAAATGCAAAACAGTTTGCTGTCTAATAATGTAGTTGGGGTTCTTCTTGAGGAGGAAGGATTTGTGAAAAGACGTGAAGGAGACGAGAGATTGAGCCATGTGGCTTTCAAGGGCCGAGCATTCCATTCCCCGGGAGGGACCTGGGCGAGGGCTGGGGCGCCCACAGGGCTCCCAGGCCAGACGCAAGCCCTCCCTGTCCCCAGGCCCTGGCAATTCAGGCTGTGACATTGTTCTCAGACTGGCCATTTTGGTTGCCCCCAGGGGGAGCCGGGGAGGAGCAGGGCTGGCACGTGTATGCAGATGCTGCCTCCACGTCTCAGAATTCTGCAAAATATGCATGCAAGGTGCTGTCTGGGAAGAAACATGAGGAAATCTGGCCCAAGCTGGCACTTTATTCTAAAATGAGACCCAGAATAAACCATGTAATCTGTCGCAGAGAGAGATTATTGTAGGTCATTTTATGGTAGGGCAGTCCTGGTGACAAATGGCTAAATACAAACCCAGTGATGATTAGTGTTTGATTTGTTGCAAAAACAGCAAAGCGGAATAGCTCTTATTTTTTTAAACTTTAAAATAGCCAAGAGAATGCCTTATCTAAATGCAGAAATACATTATTTGTGATTAACTTTTATCTACTTAAAGTTGTCAAGATCGAGGTTTCTGTAGTATCCTTAGGATCCATCAAGAACATTAGGAAGATAAACCTGAAGGCTTATCATTTTTAAAATAAATATGATATCGAGACCTTGAGTATTAAGCAGTTTATATACCTGGCATTTTCTTCATTAAAAAATACATCCCCCTAGAGTTCCTCCTTAATACCTGACTAATATCATAATTTGGTCCTAGTGGGTTGATTTTCACCTCCTCTTTTGGTAACAAGCTGGGACAGTTCGTAAATCTTTTAAATTGAATATATGGTGTAAAAATTGGATTACATCATGAAAAATGCAGTAGTTGGTTGAAAGATATCTTAAAGGTAACCCTGCATTTTAAAATACATTTCCATACGTTTGTATATTGAGTTTTAAATATAAAGGTGTGTGTATATATGTATGAATTAAACATGTTTATATGCACGATAAAATCGTGAGTACACTGCAGTCCCAGCCTTCCCTCTGCTCCCCATAACGGTCAGTATTAAAATGCACATACATCAATCTGCAGGGCAAAGTTTTCACATTTGGAAGAAGAATCGTGTTAGGCTTTTTGAATAATATGATAGAAAAGTTATATATTTTATATGGAACCGGCCTACCTGTTCTTCAGCAAAGCTTTAGAAGGGGGCGTCTGTGCGTATGTGTGTGTATGTTACCCAAGTTTTTCCTGAGTCAATTAGAAAGGATTTAAGATTTTTGCCTCAACAGGCCAGTTGGACTTAGGAAAGATTTATTTATACAAAGTTTCAAGAACCATAATAGTTTCATTTTTAGAGATCAGATTCAAATAAAAGGATTTCATGAAGAAGACATTAGAATGAAATAGGAATCAGATTATCAGTTTATATGAATATTTTGCTATAATTAGGATAATAGATATTCTCTGATTTTCTAATCATTGGAATCAAGATGAAAATAGCAATTGTATACTATTTTTAAACTAGAAGTTTTAAGTTTTAAAGCAAAGTGCTTGTTGAAATAAATCCTTTAGAAAGACATGAAAGGCAGATATAAAAATTCCTTACATAGATAGTGACTTAAAATTAGTTTGAACTTTATTATATGAATAAAAACTCTTGGCTCCTTCACGAGGTGTTTGATGAGATTTCCTGAGGTTGAATGCTACTGATACGTAAAACACATCACAGGCTTCAGGCAAATAAATTTAATTGAAGAACCTGAGCGCCTTCATAGTTATAGTTGCACTATTTGTGAGTTTACAGACCCTTAGAGGAAACCAATGAAAAGCGATGGTGAGCAATCAAGGGAGGAAAATGCCACAGACTCCATGTTGCTGTCCCCAGATAACTTACTGAAACAGATGGACAGCTTGGTGATAATGGGCATGTGCTGCCCACTGGGCTACCAGCTGAAAAGTTATTAAAGACGATCTTTAGTCAATAAACACCTCCAAAAGCACATCTGCTCCCCTTCTGAGGAACTCCTTGGTTCTTTCCAGATTTTGGCAGTTTCGCGTGAAGCTGCTATAAACACTTGTGTGCAGGTGTTTGTGTGGACGCAAGTTCTCAGCCCCTTGGGGGAAATACCGAGGAGCGCGATCACCAGCTCCTGTGGTGAGAGGACGTTTGATTTTGTGAGAAACCACCAAACTGCCTTCTAACGTGGCGGCGCTGTTTTGCGTTCCCACCGGCAATGAATGAGAGCTCCTGTTGCTCCACATCTCAACCAGCATTTGCTGCTGTCACGTAATATCTTTTAAGAGTCTTACTTCTTAAAAGCGCTAAACATAGGAAATCCGTTTCCTTATTTTCATTTGTAGTGTGTTTAAGTAACACGATCTTAGATGATGACAAAAGACCGTTTCTTGGTACTCAAATATTTTTGAGTGGACTACCGTTTATGATCTAAACAGTATGATTATGACGTATGACCACGTCCTTTAATTAAAGGTGTTCACAGCCTAAGGTGCTGGATTTTATGGCTGACACCCTGCTTATCGCGTCTTCTTTGTCCAAAGGTTTCGTGACAGATATGGGAGAGAGATACCCAACCATACTTTGCCAAGTGGAAAAATAAGCCTGCCATTACATAAATATAAAAATGGGCAACACTTTTGGTAATTAAAAGATTAACAAGGAGACAGAACTGTTACAACCTTAAAGTAAAAAGAAAAGTAAAGTTTTTAAACTATTCACCCTGGGCATGTATTAATTTAATTTTGGGAGACTGAAAATGAACTGGATTTGTCTGAATCAAGATACTGTGATTAGAGTATCAGTGTTTAGACCTCTAACCGAATTCTTTACCCAGAACATTTAATCTGCATCTTATAAGACCATTCCTTAATTTCATCCTCAGTCTTGCGATCATAGGACTCAGAACAAATAATTACTACGCGTAATAGAACCCACTGTTAATATTTCATGGAAAAGCTGGCAACACGTGAAATTAATATAGAATCTCTTCATGTTCCTGATGTTTAAGGAGAGTGCACATATTCTGCCTTTTGCAAAACATGATGCAAAACAGGCATTAGAAATACTTTCCTACTTACTGCATGAGTCCAAGGAGAGTAGAAAATTCTGGGTTCTTTTATGAACTGTATCTAGAAGATTTATCGCTTCCTGATAATTTTCATTGACCTCCTAAATGTTTCATACCAGCAAACTAGGGCTGGAGAAGAGAGTGGAGTAGCATTAAGATGGGTATAGCATCTCCTCATCAGCAAAACGCTCTGTGAGACCATGGGATTCCTTTTCGGTTCCCCCCAATTTCAGTTCCCCCAGCAATTTTCATGCTTTTTTTGTGGTTGTCAGAGACTACCTTTTAATAATGGTTTCTGAATTCAAAGTGAGGGAGTGGGGAGAGTTCCTGAATGCAGGAGAATGTTTAGGATCTGCAACTCTTTGTCCAGAAGTTGAAAAGTACAACACGTTGATCTGACTACTTGGGCATTATGACGGCGGCTGGCTTGGAGGGCAGGACCTTCAAAGCATAAGTAGTGTTTCCAGGCAATTGCTCCAAAGAGAAGAGATGCAATGAAAGAATTAGGGTCTAGGACTAAAAGGCACCAGGAAAGGCAACGAGACGTAGGGTGCTCATCGGCTCAGTCCGTATAGAAAGCTTTTACGGACGGGAGTGTCAGGAAATGATGGGAGAAGTATAGTGTGAATTATAAAAGGTGTGGAGAATCGTGAAACATTTGAATTTGCTGAGAGAAATATCACGATTATTAAAATAAAGTAATGTGAAGTAAATGTTAGGCAAATGTCTTAGAAGAGATGTAGACATTTGTTTTGATCATTATTTCAAGTCACAAATCAATCTTCAGAATTTTTTTAGCAGGCATATAATTATTTAATTTTAGAGGGTTTTTTTTTTCCAGTTTACTGGTTAATTCTTTCATTCAAGTATAACTTACGTTTCTCATTAAGTGATGTGGAAAAATTGTAATGTAATGAAAATTCAGAGCTAAGAATGACTAAGTAGAAAATACCTTTAAAATTAGACATTGAAAGTTTTTAATTAAGAATGACATATTTCATAGTTCAGAGTTGAAAGGAGCCATTTCAGGGGGGAAAATAAAGATCCCAGTCTGAAAGAGCAATGGCGTTTTTGCATCTTCTGTACTAAAATGTTGCTAAATGTCTCAGAAATAAATGAACGGACACTAATGTCATACCTTCAAGGTGTGGCCACGGGGATCAGACCAGGAGGCCGCAGCAGCTGAAGGTGGTGCTCTGGTGGTGGGGTGGGAGAGTCATGAATTATTCATCCTCGGCCTAGTTAGTTGCGTTTCATTGCTGTGCTCAGGGGAGCTCTCCGAGGCGCTGTTGTGCTTATGATAATAAAAATGTGAGCGTGTGTTAGCTGACTCACGGAAGTAGCGCGTTCCACATTTCCCACAGCCTCACCGAAGTTCTTCTGGCAATTTTATTGATCATATATGGGCTGAGTTTCGAGTCCACTGATAGGTTGGCAAGGGAAAAGGAACAACATCTGCGTAACGCTCATTTGCCCAGAACTTCACTAGAAATAGGGTGAGATTAAGCAGCACTGTAGCTGATTTACGGCCGGCTGGCGACTCCGAGGTGCCGACACTGTTCGTTTCCCTGGCTGATGGTTCTTTTCACCTGCGAGGAGCAAATACAAAGATTTTTGTAAAAAAGCTGTTCTTCCCGCGTGGGGTCACCAGGGAACTGGAGCAGCTTTCCCTTTACTTAAAAAGCTGCGCACACCCGTGTGGATTGCACAAGGTTCTGGCGGTCTTGCGGTGTCTCCCGGAAGGTCTCCATAATCTCTCATTTGCATCATGGGTTGTTTTTGATCTGAAGAAAGCCGTATTTTCTCAAGGGGAACATGCACACTTACATGCAGATATAAAAATCAGCCATGCAATTTCCTGCCCTGTGATAAACTCACCCGACTCACGCACGTAACCCAGTTCAATAAACCATCTTCTACGGGGCGGGCCAGGGTGAGTGCCCCAGGAGCCCTCTAGAGGATGCTCCTTCGGGTGACTGCAGGGAGCCGGCTCGGTGCCTTGCCCAGGGCCCCAGCCTCTACTTTATCTCCCGGTGCCCTTTCCTACCCAAGAGTGTCGCGCTTGCTTGCTTTGTCTTGGCTGACTGTCCTCAGCCTCTGGAGCCGCTTCACCTCGGGGAGCACCCTTTGCCAGTGACGAGCGCACAGGCTAATGAAGACCCTGCTCCCTGTCCCCAGGCTGGGATCAACTCTGAGGTGTGACATATTCCAGGCGTCCCTTGAGCAATCCAGCTGAAGCCTGCCTCGGCAGGATTTTGCATAAACGTACACCCTCGTCTGCTTTTCCTTTTCTGTTCTACTTATCTCATTCCCTTCCCGTTCCCTCTGGGAGCTTTTCCTTAGTAAATCACTGGCCATGCAAAGCCTTCTCTCAGCGTCTGCTTCTCACCCCAGTCTAACCGTGGATTTAATTATCCAAACCAGGGCGCATGCTTGAGAAGGAGTTGGGAATGCTGTTATGAGTTATGCTGGGAAAGGGGTCTCAGTAGCAATACTTATAGTATAGTAATCCCATCTGAGGACCTGTGCTCAATCTAGAGCTACCAAGGCCTGGCAAAGAAAGCTCTTGAGAAACCATGTTTTAATCAAAGTCCTTTTCAGACATGGCACAAAGCTGCACTGCATTCGTTGAACCCTGCTTAACATTTATTGTTTCTAATACATCACCAATGTGTGTCCCTATTAGCTCCTGGTTAACATTCTTTTCAAGACTGCCCCATCCCCACCCCCACCTCCAAGCCTCTTTCCTTCCTGCCTCATCCTACCCCTAGCCCACAATCTAGGGTACAGCTTCAAGTGCCTTTTCTCTCGGAAACATCCGTACTTTGGTATTTTGGGGGACTTAGTAACAACCCCAAATTCCCCCTCACATATCCTTCTGGGAAGCTCAAAAGCACAGATGTAAATTGAGTTCTGGCAATAGCTCAGGACATGCGATATTTCTCAGAAGAGTCTAGGCAAATTAAGCTTTGTAAGTGGTCACTAGTTACGTGTGATTTGTTGCTGTTCTGTCTTAGTTTTGATAAATGTCTAATTTTCAGACTAAATTTAAGGAACGTACAATTATGGGATTCAGTCCAAATTCTGATGTTTGGGAATTTAAGAATTACTTGCAGAATTTATTTTAAAATATTGTCATAGTAAATGATATACATTCTCGGTGGTTTTGTTAAATTCTAGAAGTATAATTTATAAGTTTTTTATGTGGTCAATTAGGCAAATAGGCTTACCTAGAAATACTGAATTGTAATCCTATTTTTAATTAAAAAATCTTATAAAGATTTTACATTTTACAAATTATTATGATGTACTTGACACATTTGACAAACGTAAGTGATATAAACAATGCTTATAGTATCTTACCTGAAAGTCCAAATGGACCTAGTTGAGTTTTAGAATTATCCAGTTGATTCCAAATGAGAAAATGTAAATGAATTGGTTGTAAGGAAGGCTGATATTTAAACTCAGTCAATGTAAGTAATTTCTAGAGGTTAAAATGGATAAAAATTTAGACTCCTGTTACTATAATGTAAAAATTACTCCTAAAAGGAAACAGAACTTAGTTTTATCACATCAGCATCATAATACAGTTTTGAAGCTTTAAAGTTTTAATTCATTTGCTTCAAGTAATGTAATTTTTAATAACATGTTAATGAAGATGATGTTTGATTTCAAAGAAGTACTGAAGTGACCTGTTGTAGTATTGATGAGACTCTCAAACCAGGCGCGACAATTATTATGTTCTTTTCTCAGCCCAAAGTCAATATCATCTCTGATTTTCCACAACACAGAAAAATGTTTAAACTTGATTTTGTCCATAGATTGAGTGTTTTTCCAAAACAAAGATATTAATAAACTCAAAAAGAAAGCAATATGAAATAAAATAAGTTGAGTGTTTGGAGTGATTAACTTCCTGTCTCAGAGTCAGTTAGCATGGACTATTGGTGATTCTTGGAACGTCAATGCAATGCTATTATTTAGTGTGATAACACAATTAATTAAAATATAAAATGAATGTTGATTATAAAAATGTATATTTTGCTACCAGAAAACTTTAAGCACATTAACTGTCCTTTAAAAATTCTCTTAAGACCACAGTATGTATACAAAGTTAACTTTGTGCAATCTTGTTCCTAAAGTGGTTAAAAGGAAAGTATTTTGTTTCATTTGAGCTTGTATCAGAGCAAAAGGCCTCCCAAAAAATAGGCTCCTTAATTTTTTAAGAAATTGCTGGTGTGTTGAATTATCAAGTAACTAATTTTCTATCGATTGTTAGTGCCATTATCCCAAAGGTGGGCAAAATTTTCTGAGCTGTTTAATACAACAACATGTCATTTTCCATAATTAGATGTTAATTTTTGTGTAGTTGTTTTTAGTGTCAGCCCTTTTCTCTTATAAAGTGTTTATTATATTAACTGAGCATATTAATTGATATTATAAAACACATCTGCTCTTATTTAATGCTTAACATGATAAATTCAAAATAATTTCTAGTAGATTGAAGGTCACTTCAGTTTCTCATCATTTGAGAGACAGAAGTGATCAGAGGTCTTTGATGAAACAGGAGGGTTCAATGGGACACTCCTTTGAACAACACAGAAGCATAATGCTAGAAGTATGATTTGCTAAAAGTTACAAGAAATCTAATGTCAACTTTGCGAGTTATGCCTCCTCACTTTGCTTAGGGGAAGAGATTAGGGCCCTGAGTGATGTTGTTTTCACTCAGGAAGCGTTTGTATCATGGAATTTTAGAGCTAAATAAGCTCTTAGAGTTCACTTTCTAAGGCAAACTCCTAGTCACTCTTTAAAACTGATCAGAAGGTTCACCGTCTGTGCTCTGCTGCCCCCACCACCTGGGACCTGGACAAGGGCTCCCTTTCTGCAGATTCTCGGCATGTCATGGAAGTTTCCTCACTAGTTCATCATGTGCATGTCTTTATACATGTAATTTGTATTTAGAACAAGAATTTTAAGTACAGGAACTAGCATAAAGTGGTTGCTTAAGAAATGTCTGATGAATAAATGAATGACTGAATGAAGAAATCTTTAAGTTATTTGCCAGGGATATTAGCTGGAGTACCTTGATATACGTTGTATGGTTGTGAAATTCAGCCTCTAATATCTTCTTCGGTGATCTTTTAAGATCTTTTATCCTTTGGATGCAATCACCTAAAAATAGTTTTCACAAATCAGTCTAATTAATTACAGGATATATTGTAGTCACTTGGGCCAAAATACATCAATTCCATTCTGGGTTTAATAGGAAATTTGCCTATAAAATTCCTCATGAATGAAGCTGTGAAAAGAGCAATTTTAAATGATATTTTTAAATAAAATTTTGTCATTATGCTTATCACATTAGAATCATGATGATGGGTTATAATGTATTCTTTTAAAGAACATAATAAAAGTATAGCCTCGATTATTTTTGATTGTCTGTAATATGTTATTTTAACTTTATCTGTTGCTCATTAAGTACAAATTGGTACAAAACAAACTTAGCAATTACTTAACGTTTGTTTTAAACTGGGTGTTGACTCCAGGAACTGAAGTGAGCTGAAGAAATGAGTGTAGGAGAAGCAAACAGCACAGCGTAGGACTGACAGATAGGTTTCAGGGAGCGATAGAAAGAGGTATTTTCAATCTAGGGGAGTAAGGATTAAAGAAAAATTTTTGACGGAGAGCATTATCAGAGTTTTTTCAGGAGAAACCTCTTGATATAAAGAAATATATGATAGACTTTGCAACATAATTATCTGCCTTTTTTAATGAACAAACTAATAATTTGGGGAAGGGGGGTTGTCCAGGAAGCAACAAGATGAACGCAAGGTTATTTCCAGCCTTGGAATCAGCCAGTGCCGATCGCGGGTTCACGGTGCGCCACGTGTTCTAAAATAACGGGGGCGCGCCCCCGAGAGCGTTTCTAAGGCTCTGGCCCTCCAAGCGTCTTCATTTTAGTGTAGAAAATCGATATATAAATACGTAATTGCGCTATGATATGGAAAGGAATGTGCTAGGGATATGAATAAAAGGCAGTGGCAGAAACTGAAATAAAATATTTCTACCTGGAAAGGGGAAAGGCTTTTCCGAGTGGATGGCATTTAAGCTGGATGCTAGGGAATACGCGTATGGTTACGGAAAGGGGGATGTAGAAGAGGAAAGGATATTTGTCACATAGGAAAGGACGTGGAGGTGTTTTTGGTGATTGGAATGTAGTTCAGCTTGTCTGAATATAGCATGCGAAGATGGAAAGCGTTAGGAGCTGAGGCTGATAAGATGGGCTGGTGACAGGTGGTGAAAAAGCCCTGTTTTAAAGATGTTTGGACTTCTCTCAGTGATCACTGAGCAGCCGCTGGAAGGGTTTAGTTAGGCAGCCGGGCTCAGACCCGCACTGAGGAAGGGGTGGCGGTGAGAGTCCACGGAGCCGGCAGTGGGGTTACTGCGAGGGGGTAACGCACGGAGCTGTAGACCTGTCTGCGGGTTGAGAGCGAGGGAGAGATCTAGACTTCTGGCTTGCTGGCCGTGAAGCAAAGGAGTAGGAGAGCAGCTGGAGAGTGACGCAGAAGGTAAAATAATGTTGTAGGTGTTGAAAAAATGACGTGTTCGGTGCCAAGAAGCCATCTAGTTAAAGAGAGATTAGAGAGACTGTGAAAGATACGTGGACGGGCCCAAAAATGTGTCAGAAAGGAAGTGAAATTTTCAATGGCTCTTGAAAATAGTGTAGGTTTTAATTAATTGAAATTCTAAGACAAAAAGGAAGCTATTTTAGATCTTGAGAATTTTACGAACAAAGGTGGAAGCAAAAAGAGAAAAAGAAAAGATGCTGTCCTGGAGGGTTTATGTTCTGGTTGGGACGACAGAAATGTGAACATGTCGAGAATAGCGTGTGGCGGGAAGACCACGCCCCTGGGGCCCATTTGGAGAGAGGCGGCGCTGCGATTCTGGGGGCACTTCTAGCCAGGAAGCTTGGCTCCAATTGGGAAGGGCAGTCCTGCCCAGGGAAGAGGGGGAGGATGGGTTTAAGGTCTTATTTTACATGGCCATCCTGATACATTTGGCATTGCTAATCAAGCTCTTTTCAGAGCCTCACACAAAATTATTCTTCACTATTGTTTTTTATTCCTGTCTAAACCCCCTACCATAGCCCAATATATCTTCCATTATCTACATTTTTATTCCGAGTAATCTGACATACATCCGTGGAATAACTTGATCATGGGTTAAGTACTTATGTGTGTATGATCCTTTAACTATCTTTTGAGTTCTGTGGGCATCAAATAACTGTTTCTAGACATCATTACTTGTAGGTCTTATGTGCCTTCCAGACTCAACATATCTTAAAATTTACTCTGTATCTTTCTCCTTGAACTAGTCCCTCGTGCAGTGTCCTGGTGCTTGCAACCAGGACCAATCGTCAGCCCAAGAGCCTGAGGTAGGAATCCCAGAATTATCCTTTTTCATTGTATCTCGTCTCTCATTTCCAACAGTTGTGAAGTCCTGCAGAACCAAACTCCTAGGTAGCTCGTAAGCCAGTTCTCTCTTCCGTGTTCACATTGCCATTGTTATAGTCAGTCACTGCCCAGTTTAGGCAGTGGACTTGCACCTGGTCTCGTTACTCCCAGTTTGACTCCCCTTCAGTTGTGGGCTTTCTCTGGGGCTGTGAGCTACTGTGGGCCTGACACTGGCCTCAGCGCTTTACAAGCACTCAGTCCTCACAAATCTCAGAAGTGAGTTTATTCCCCTCTCTCTTGTCCTACACGTGGCATCTGATATAGAAAGTTCGCGCAAGGTCACGCAACTAGAAATGGGAAGTTGGTCTTAAGTCAGACACTCTGAATGGAAGTAACATACCTTTATCCACTATAGATTATGTGCCCTAACCTTATACTGCTTTTATATTGTGAGCTGTATCGATCCTTGAACTACTGGCTGCTGACGTATGAAAACAGCAAAGTTAAAACAAGTGGTTCAGAGTCATTTATTCAGTATTTGTTGTCTGCAACCTTTTTGATAAAATTATTTTCACATTCTATTTAAATGATAATATAGATGAATTTCATGTCCACCTTATTTTAAAACTCTATTTAAAACTCACTGTTTCTTTGCTTTTCCCTCCCCTGACTGGGCCAAGCTAAACCTTTGTTTGTGTTTTTTATCCCCCGAAGATATGCCTTGACATTCTTGTGAACATGATGTTAATAAGAAATTAATTTTGTGTACCAAGGGAATAACATGTTCACACAGCAGGTGTGGCATCGTTTTGAAATGTTCTGCTAAATAGAGACAGAGAAAAGGGAATTGGCATATAAGTCTGTTTTTTTTTTTAATTTTAAAGTGGCATTTTAGTGTCACTTGCTGGATCAGTGTACCAGATGCAATAACACCTTCATATCTGTGAATCTACTTAGGCATCCCTCTTTGCAAGATGGTGTACAGTAAGGCCATGACCTGATACCGTTTCTTTCTTTACCTGGATACCAACCTGACTCCATGTACCTTTCTAAAAGACCCAGATGAGAATGTCTTCATATACTTACTGATATTGGACATTATATTAACTCCTATGTCAATGTTTACAGATAGCAAACTGAACGATACTAAAATAACCCTAAGAAACATTAAACATACCCAGATCTCTGTTTAGCTATCATGTCGTCAAAATTATCTTATGATATCTAATTGTAAAATAACTTAGTGTTAATTTCTCTTTCTGATACATTGCTGTTAAAGAGACACTACAGATACATAGAGAAAAATATCTAACAGGCCAATGAACTTTTGTACTTTGTCTCAGTACGCATTTCTTCCCTTCATCCTTCTATGCTCCCAATCTTCCTTCAAGTGTCTTTATTGAGAACCAGTTATGTTCTGTAGACTGTGTTATGTAGTTGGTGTTTATCACTGAATAACGCAGATGAAGATTATTACATTAAGATCATTCTCAGACTAAAATTTTTATAGGCATTGGTGGCGTGGTCATGACAGCAGAATGAAGATAGAAGATACACAGGCTTCAAAAGGGCACAGAAGTGTGCCAAGAGGGAGAGACGACCGTAAACAGTGTGCGATAGCGATTTTTATCACTGAGGAGGTTGACCTTTGCATGAACATCACAGTGATTTGTCACGAATAACATTTGTAGAAGTTGAATCCGGGCTGAAAGTCTGGAAGCCATGCCCTGAGAAAATGGCCCCGAGTCAGAGATCTCGTCCATAGTTGGCAAGGCTCCCCAAGGGAAGGCTTGCCCATGGGTAGCACTGATAGACACAGGTGCTCTTTAAAATCACATTTCTACGCACCTGAGTTTATCTGATACTCTGACTTGCCCTGTACTGAAACATTTTTGGTTCCCACTTGGTGATCTCCTAGTGGCTTTAAATGATGGATGAGCAGTAAAGCCTTTGTGAGGCAGACCCCTGACCAGTGTCTGAAACACCTCGAAGATGGCGAGTGGCGTTCTGATTGTTCAATCTCCCCGTCATTTGAGACCCCCCATCAAGCGCTCACATGGCCTGATTCCTACTGCTCAGAGCAAAAACCATCATTCACAGCCCACTGTGCGCTTTCTCATTGCCATTAGAGCCTTGTAGGTGGAGGAGGCAGAGACTGGTGACGCGGTGTCATCGTTAGTAGTTTGCTGTCGTTTAAATGAGCCACCATTTAATTATTAGTATAACGTAATAAGATAAGCTTGTTTTGGTGTCCTGGAAATTAAAAAAAGAAGCCCATTAGTAAATTCCACTAAACATGTTTTTCTAAATTTTCAGATGAAGTACAATTAGCATAACAGTATTTAATGATGTACTAGCCCACTGCTGTTTATGGCAAAGCCTGAGTTTGCTGTAGCAAAGATACTGTCTAATATTAGAAAGCAGAAAACATACCAGGCAATAAACACTTACAATTTTTGTGTTAGGGGGTGGATTAGAATTCAATGTTAGCTAATACCTTGTAACAGTGTGTTCTTACGGGAAAGGATTCTGAATTTTCTGGGAACAATATAATATTTTGGTTACACTATGATATTTTTCAGGCAACATAAATTTCTGTGTGTTTTATTAAATTTCTGTGTTCTTTTATTGGCGATACATTCAAAACTGTTTTCTGAAAAACATATTTTTAAAGCAATTTTATGTAGAAAAGAATGCAGAGATGACTCTGTTTTCCGATTTCAGTGTGATTTTTTTTCATGCTAAGAGGAATATTACAATGAAATAATTCAGATCTTCTGCAAAATATGCTTTGACAATTTAAAAGGCTTTGCAGCATAAAACCCTTCAGGGCAAGTAGGATGGTTAATAGCTCTACTAACCTCATTTGAAATTAATGCTAGTGTTTCAATCTGAAATACTATTTTCTCTGTGATGGAACTCGTTATCCATTTCAGCATTTGATCCCCTACTATGTGCAAGGCATTGTGCCAAGAAACTTGGGGGACACAAAGTCAAAGGAGAATAAACAAAGAACCTGTTTCCAAAGGGATCTTAACATTTGGCGGACAGTAGCGACAATGATGAGGTTCGACTGTGTTTCACGACGGGCTACAGGAAATGCTTCCCCTGGAGCCCAAAGGAAATAGCGATGGAAATATCCAATATTATATACCCCTCAAAAGGAAAACGAGATACTGATGCGTGAATGGTTAAGAAGCGCATTGTATACCGTAGACCAAAGGAATAGTGAGAGAAATGGAGTGGGCTTCGTGGGGAGAGCAGAGCCTACGGGGTTTGGGGCACAGTGCCGTGGCCATCCGTGTGGAGGGGGTGTACTGGAAGTCAGATCGAGGGGATTCTGGACACCATGTGTTTGACCCAGACCCGAGGACACCACGCCCGGGTGAGCTCACAGCTGACACTGTACTGGGCATTTCGGTTGTAGGAGATTATGAATGGGGAGGGGCTAGTGAAGTGGACGGGATGGGAAGCAAACGGAAGCTGTGGCATTGCTGCGTTGTTGCCCGTTTTCCAAGAAATCACGGTCGGATGTTTGGTCGGGCAGGTCATCTGTAGAGAGGCCACACGGAACGACAGCATCTCAAAATGCTCTGTCGGGGGTGGAAGGTGAGCAGCTTGCCTCTAGGCTGCTATTCACGCTGCATCTCGTCAGTCGGGCTTGGACCGTGGGCCATGGGAAGGCTCGAAAGTTAGAGTGGCGATGGTTGTGTAACTCGGTGAGGCACCCTAAGCCACTGAATTGTATACATCAAACAGGTACATTTTAGAGCATGTGGATTATAACTCACTAAGGTTATTATTAAAATAATTCAATCGCAGGATGCCTTCTGGGGCCCACTCAGGTTGGACCTAGGAGTTAGCGTTTCTGTGGGTTCTTCCATGAAAAGAGGCAACCCAGACTAAGGCCACACCCAGTTCCCACCTTCAGGGACAACAGAGACGCGTGTGAGAATGGGCAGTGAATGTGGCTATTGTAGTAGGGCTTTTGCCTAAGAAATGGTCTGATTGTTCCCAGTGGCCACTCAGGCCAGGAAACAAGCAACTGGGCAAGACCCAGAAGAAGAGGCAGGACGAAAATATCTAGGAAAGGGCACAGGTTAGCTCCCGTAAAGGCTTCAAGGGGGTGAGCAAGTCCACCTGCCCTTCCTGATGTTGTGACTGACCTTGTGGTACGAGATGAAAGGGCCACAGATTCTCAGCGCCTCCGCTCATTGAGAGGGGGAGTCCAGTCGCCCTCCTGTGAATCTGGGTTGGTTTTAGTGATTTTTGTGACGCATATAATGCGAAGAATTGACTTCCTGGGACTTTTGAGTCCATCTTTATCTCTTGGAACATTCATCCTCCAAACACAGTTGTGTGTGGCGAGGCGGCCCCATGGAAATGAGCCAAAGCATTTGGCCGAAAGGCCTTACTGAGCCCCAGCCAACAGCCAGCAGAGACCTGAGTGCCATGAGCTGGACACAGGTCCCCGGCACCAGGTAGGCAGCTCGAGCTGATGGTGAGAGGGGCAGGGACAGCGGCCCAGCCAGGCCTCTGCATGCTCCTGCCCCGCAAAATGATGAGGTGGAGAACACAGATATTCTTAAGTTGCCAAGTTTTGGAAGTTGTTTTCTGTGCCATAATAGAAAGCTATAATTGATATTTATAATTGCTCTCCTTAATCACCCACTTTAGATTTCCCTCACTGCCATTTGTCTGGCCTGTTGTTTTCTGGCTGGTATCACTCAGACTTTCTGCCCAGAGGTATCTGAGCCCTGATTTCCTCGTCTTTTGAAGCACTGTTTGCATTAATTGTCCATTTGTCATTACCACATAACATGGAAGCGTTGCAGAACCCAGTGAGTCACCTGGGTTCAAGAGATGCTCTGTGACAAGGAGGATGAGCTTTTAGAATAAGCCTGCTCTTAGACCACAAGTTGAGTTAATGCCCGGGAGTATGGCCCAGCATTTCACATGCATCCCAAGAGAAAGGTTAACAATGCTTTGGGAGGTCCACATGGGTCCTTGTTGGAGAGTTATTTTGAGCTTATGTGAGACTCTTAGTTTCTGTGACCCTTGGGAGTCATTCTAAGATGTTTTACTCACATAAAAGGAGCATTATTATTTCAGAAAATTTTGGTACCTGTTATCTACAGCATCTGTTTGACACAAGAAAATTTTTTAATTGTCTTAGTTGTTCGTCTCCGTAAATTTCAAATACTTTGTAATCTCCCCTTGGACAACGGTAATTTCTCTGGGCTTCTTGGGACACAGCACTTGACTAGTGATTGTGTAGCCACTCTGGGATTCCGTGCTTAGCTTCCTCGCCACTTGCATCCTCTCCCTGAGTCGTGTCATTGATGTGACTTCAGATGCTCTGTAGAGGCAGAACCCTAAGTCTGTGTTTGCAGCCCAGATGTATTACGCGAACTCCGGACTGTTGTTACCACCAACACCAGTCCCGCACCTTGTGTGCATCACAGCCATGGCACGCTGCACTCGAAGGCTTTGCTCCATAAGCACTTCTTTGTGTAGCCTGACCTGTTTCTGTTAGAGGGACCGTTATTCACTTGTATTCTTAAGGCTGAAAACGGAATCTCCTAGATACTCTTTCACCAACAAGTTCTTTTTGTCTGAACTCCACCTTATCTTTTTTACCCTTTAGCTCTCATTTTTCATTTAGTCTGCCAGGTGATCTCCCAACCAGTGGTTTTCTCTAGCTTTCCCCACACCATTCTCACAATCGTCACAAAATAATCTTTCAGATATCAAATGAGTAATTAATTTTAAATTGAATTTGGTATGCACAATAAAATTATCAATTGATTTTTATGAAATTTCAAGCTAGTTGTTCCAAATCTATTTACCAAATACTTCTCATTTGATTTGTGATGTCTATATTACTGTATAATCAATTCTTACACACAATCTTGTAACCACTCTGGGAATCCCTGGACAGTCCTTTCCAATCCATTCTTATAGTTGCTGATCTGGGGACAGCACTATCCTATATTACATATTATGTCTTTATAATGAATAAGTTTTTTTTTAAACTAGATTCTTCACATTAGTCTTTTCTTTCTGAGTTATCTTTGATTTAGTCACTTATTGATTTCATTTTCAAGACTTTTTTTTCAAGTTCATTTAAATTGCATTGACTCTGACATAATATGGGGAAAATTGATTTTTTACATGTATGGTTGGTTTTAAATAACATATTAACTGACTTATTCTTTCAAAATGTCTTTACCTTCAAATAAAGATTTGTAGTTTTTTAAAAACAGATTTTAAACAGAGAACTACAAAGAAGTAAAAAGATCCCCTCTTGCCACTTCCTTTTTGAAGTGAATGGTAGCAAGAATATTCCCTTATAACAATTCTGTGTAATTTAGAATTGTCACTGGAAAGTTAGGTATCCACCTGCCCGCGCTCTCTGCAGCCACTTTCTGGGAACCCGGGAAGCCACTCCTCCCATCAGTCTACAGAGTGATGGGGCTCCAGTTTGGCACAGGTGGCTGTTAAGTCCATTACAATTTTGTATTTAACAGAAATATGACCTTCTCTTATTAAAAGATGGAGCTTATTAATACCCACATTAATTCTGAGATAACTACTACTTTTTCCCTTTGTTTTGAAGATTTTAAAAACACCCTCAAAACCAAAGCAAAGCTAACCGAAAGTCACAAAGCCAGCGCCCGGCAGAGCCAAGGCCTGGATCCAGTGAGCTCTGTCTGAAACCTGTGCGCGAGCTGTGCGGCGCGCAGTGCCGCCGGCAGGTGCCTGTCTGGGGGTCTCCTGCTTTCCTCTGGTTCCCCTCCCAGAGTGTCATTACTCCTTTGTGCGCCAGAGCCGTTTCCCCCTGTTCCTCCTCTGACCACCTTTCCCTTCTCTCCTAAGGAACTTGTAGTACGTGATGGTTAACTACTGACCAACCTGACCAACCTCTACTCGCTCACTGACCACTCCCTCCGCCTTCAGAGGGGAAGAGAGGGAGAAAGAGGGAGAGAAACATCAATGTGTGGTTGCCCCTTGCGCACCCCCTACTGGGGACCTGGCCCACAACCCAGGCATGTGCCCTGAGTGGGGAATCGAACCGTCGACCGTTTGGTTCGCAGGCCCACACTCAGTCCACTGAGTTACACGAGCTGGGGCAACGCCTCCAAGCTTTAAATAAAGTTCGACTACTGTCTGCCTTTCTCTGTGAAGCTGCTCGTCTCCCGCATCCTCACGTACTTGGCGAGCGGGGAGGGTTCAGCATCGGCCCTGTCTTTGCATCCCTGCACTTTCAGGCCGCAGCTCCTCTGTCTTCGTGTTACACCCGCTGGTGCGTGAACGTGCAGGACTTCAGCGCTCAGCGTCGCTGGCTGCAGAGGGCGGGGCTGGGGCCTGAGAGTTTGCGTCTGTGGTGCGGATTCTGCTGCGCAGGAGCGCACGTACAAGCCATTTTTAGATCTGAATGTTAAGAATGAAACCTACGTCAGTTTCAGAGATGATGCTCAGTCTTGCATAGAAGAGAATGACCGTACCATATTTTACTGAAATTTGAAATAATCCTCTTAATTTCACCAAATATTAATTCGACAATACTAGAAAAAGAATAGATATTCATTCTAAAAAAAAAATTTTTTTTTTTTGCAAGTAAAGTAGGTAACTCATTATTAAAGTAGTAATACACGAATATAAAATCACCTTGTTTTGGAGCGACTTCCCCAGTTCATTCTCTCAAGTGTCGTTTTGAATTTTGTCTTTACAAAACCTTGTGAAAGAACTCAGTGTCTCTTTTTGCTCTGAAGTCTTGTATTATTTATGGTAATATTTTATGAATGGTAGTATTTGATCTTTCTTATTAATATTTCTGGTCCACTATCAACCTTTGGAAGCTCTTATTATATGTAATCTCAGTGATTATACTATGAATGAAACATTCAACCAAGTTCTACTTTTCCAAATGCTTTGCAATTTTCTTTTCAATTTACTGTTTAACTACACAAATAAATTACTGCTAAGAGCCGAGTTGAGGATAGCATGGATTCATGTGACAATTCTAATTAAAGCTGTGAGTTGACACTCAGTTATTTAAGTGTCAAATGATAAAAAAAACACGTTTCTAGATAGATATAACACATGTCTAAAAGATTTGAAAGTACAAGCATCAGCGATGGTAAAGCCATTGTTGGTAACCAAAAGAGAGTACAAGATTATCTATACATTTTGGGGGGAAATACTCATAGACCTGGGTTATTAACAAAAAAGCAAGACAAAAATTTCACCTTGTCCTCTTTTATTTTAGTCCACTGAAATGAATTATATCTCTGTTCCTATATGAAAAACTACATTCCTTTAATTTACATATACCATGGGTCTAGATAAATTTGTCAACTCCCATAGTGGATATAAATATCAGCCTGGCATTGAAATAAACATTATCACAAAATTTTTCTTTTCTTTTCCTGGGACACTTTGTTGCCTGGAATAGAAACCAGTGTGAATTAATGTATTTAAAATCAGTTACATTTTAATGTTATCGGCCACCTCATAGAAGCACTGGAGGGTTCCATGGGAACTTGAAATTCTTTACAAAACTCCTCACTCAGCCTTTCTGGGGCACATGTTTTCTTTCTCACCGCTTTTTCGTGAGTGTCAGCTGGATTCTCTTGCTTCTCTCCGTGGTCCAACTCTCCCTGCTCACCTATCTGTGCATTCTCATGTCATCATGGTGAGCCCACGGCAGCCCCAGCCCACGGCTGCCCCAGCTTCCAGGCTGTCAGAGCTTTCAGTTCAGCTCCATACATTCCAGTAACTCTTCATGCTTCCCAAATGAAATTGTTGCAGAAGGAAACTGAACCTCTGATTTTGGATCAGATGCCTGCTTCTATGTCTGGGAGAGTTGGATTGCATATATGCATATTTCAGGCTCAAGATATGGGGCAGTATTCTTTTCCTTTCTTTTAAAAAAAACAAGCTCTGATCCCTTAAGATGTACGGAATCCATCTAACCACTCTCCTCCATTGTTATTAGTTATCAGCTCTTAGCACACTGTTATCATCTTATTCTTAAGTCACTGTACTCAGTCTCATGGGGTTTCAAAAGTGCCATGCAGCCTAGCTTAGCACATTTTTGTATTTTCCTTTTGTTCATAGCTACAGCTTTGTCTGCGTTATCACTTCAAGTGAATAACTGTTTCTTGCGCATCATGGAGAAATTAACAAGAAGGGATTCCTTGTCCTCACGAGACTACACACACGCCTGCATCAGCACCCGCTCTTACGTCCTTCCCTCCTGTTGCAACGAGAACTACGTGTCCGCCCCCCAAGGCTGCAGGCCACTTGCACCCGCCCTGGGTTTCACCTGCAGCTTTCCCCACGACCTTGCCCCTCACCCACCCTTCTGGTGAGCGTCCCGCACCAGCGTCCCACCTGCTGCCGTCAGTGAGGTTGAGAAGCACCCTCATTCCCACACAAACCCTTCAGACGGGGCCTCGGGCATATGCTCGTGCTTGACAGCCAGACTCCTGGGAACCTCTCCTTTCAGCTGTAGGCTCCGTTCCTCCTTTCCCCTCCTTTTCAACTTGAATCTGGCTCGTCCACCCACCGTAAACAAACCCTGATCTCCGTGTCGCTTTACAATAATGGACACTTTCCGGGGTCTGCTTCCCTCAACATTTCACGAGTCTTCGACATCACCGACGTTTCCATTTGCTTTCACGCGATGTTATATTGGCTTCCATGGGGACACTTTTCTCTTCATTCTTTTCTGGCCCCTGTTTGGCGGTCCTTGTGGCTCATTTTCTTGTTTTACGTGTTTTATTTCTGACCATGTTTCTTGGGTTTTCATCTTGTATCTGTCCTTGCTAGATTAAAATGGTATCAACTGTCTCTGGGGGATTTTTAGGGTCTTCCTTTTGACCCACTCTTTTGAAACTTTTGAATTATATATTTTAACAAGAATCCACGTCCATATTTTTTTCTAGATACATGTAAGCTCTTTTAACGAGGGAATGTTTCTTGGCTGGCCCTGAAAACTTTTCCTAAATCACCGACTTATTTCTGCCCAGCTGTTGTTTCTGTAGCGTCTTCATAAAACTCTTATTATTCATATGTTAGACATACTTGATTAATTAACCAATTTTCTTACATTTTCTACTGTTTTTCATTTTCTTTTCTCAACACTCTTTCCTTCTTGATTTAACCTCTTTTCTAACGCTTCTAAAGAGTTTCTAATTTCTGCCATCCTGCTATTAATTTCCTTGAGCTCTTTCCACTCCTCCGATTTTCAGTTTGTATAGTGGTCAGTGACTGTTCTGTGCCTGTCCTGTTTACTGTCAGAGGGTATTAATAAGGGGCGTGTGTGCCTGTGTGCACATCCTGCAGGTGACGGCTTCCTCAGGAAAAGGAGAGAATATGAGGGAATGATAAGGAGAAGCGTCACTGAGCTGATGGGCAAGGGAAAACCCTCAAGGAGCTTCTGAAACATGTAATCGAACTCAGGGTTTCTGCCAGACCCCCTGCCTTGAGTCCTGAAGTTTTCTTCAGAGAATTTCAGTTATCCTTTATTCATTGTGTGATTTTGTTGCATGCTGCTACATTCTTCAATTCTTAATTTTCTCATGTATGAAATGGGCGTAGTGCCAATGTTAAGCACGTTGCCTTCTCAAGGATCGCTTACTCTACACAGGTAAAGCTGCTAGCACCCTGTTTGTCTTGAATATTGAATGTAATTTTTAAAAACTGGTTTCATTTCCTCCTCATTTTCTCTATGTTCTACATTGATTTGATATAGGAAGATATCTTTCCCTGGTAGTGGAAACCTTAAAATGGAGTAAGTTACCATGGGGCACTGTGGGATTTACTATTCTAGCTGCCTTCGAAATTAGGATGACTCCTCTGTCGGATCTCGATGGACTAAGTCAGTCTCTCAAGGTCTTTCTTAGGGTTGCAGATTCCAGAGCAGGAGAACAGTCTAGCTGGCACTAGGGACACCCTTCATGATGTAGAACAGCCCTACTTGTCAGCCGTGGTGGGCCTCTGACGGACCACCTGACAAGACCTATAGAGGCTCACTGGGCGGAAGGCGGCACAGCTGAGAGGCAGAGTTATATCTACGTCCTCGACGCCATTAGAGTCTAGCTTACGTATTTCAGGGTTATAAATAAACTAAGTGTGCCCTGACATGCAGTACTGGCTAACTTAGCTATCTTAGCTCATTACAAATTAATTGGCTAAAAGGAGCACTTGAGTGTTTCCTTGTTATAGCAGGCAAGAACTCTCTAAACACTCAGCCTCTTGACATTACTTTTAAATAGCAGTCTTTCTCAGGTCAGTTTTATTTATTCATGCAACAAATTTAGGTGAGAGCCTCTTACATGTAGAGGACGATTAGCTATATGTATTTATCTGCTTATTTATTTATTTAGTGTAATACCGTAGAGAAATACCAGGCCAGACTCACTGTTTTCTTTTGTGCACTAAAGCTTGACCTAATATGTTGTGACTTCTTATGAAAAATTAAAGTCCACAAAACTGTCCAACGGAGAGGCCACATTCATCTGGAAAAACCAGTTCATGCTTCCTGGAGAATCCTGCGGTAGCCTGCAGATTGAAAGGTGCTCGCGCCTGTTAGAGCTCGTGGTAAACTCTGGCCCACGTGATCAGTAGGGGCTCAACGCTTATTCAAGGGACACCGCAGAAACTGGCGCGTGGGGGTCATTGAGTTCACGTAGGTAGTTGTTGGAGTTCAGTGGGAAAAGTCACTTCTGGGCAGCATTTCCATATCCCTGTCTCCTCTCGCCCTGTCTGCCAAATTCCCACTCATTCCTCCAGTGCCAGTTTGCCTGCCGTGTCCTGGGGAAATGGTGCTTCGACACCTTCTACCGCATTACATCCCCTTGTATCTCTTGCCTGCAGCCTCCTTTCCAAATGCTCAGAGCCCACCTAGAGACTGAGGGGCAGGGGAAGCGCGTGCCTCGCTGCCGTCTCAGGTTCGGATTGTCGTGCACGTTATGAAAAGCTGGTCTCGGGCACACAACCAAAGGTGGCTTTTCCACATGTAGCCTGATGAGCTGGTAGGACCGGGAACACTGCCATGGCTTTGGGTCTGTTTCTGAGTCACTTTGTTGGCCGTGAGCCGTGTGAAGACTGACAGGTGGCTTTTCAGAGTTCCTTGAGAATTGAGACTGTGCTGAGAACCCACAGGTGATGGTGCTTTGGCCAGTGCGGGGTTTCCAGGTGCCCTGCTAACCTGTCCTTTGTGCATAGTGACGGTGGCAGAAACGGGCGTCGAGGCGCTCTGAGCTCAGCGGGATTCTAGGTGCTGCGGACAGGGCCGGGAAGCCATTGTCCAGATGGGGTATTTTTGGCATATTTAGCAATGATAAAGTTTTATAACCTGGGTTAAAAAAAAAGTTTATTTTTAATTAATTCATCTAGTTTCTAAGCAGACCGAGTCAGGGACTTTCTGGAAGTCTCTCTTCTGATGGAGAGCAGCTGGAGCCCTAACTGTTTTGCAAGTGAGTCATCCCGAGCCAAGCCCGTCACCTGCTTTGCCGGGGTCCGGACTGGAGAGGAGCTGTGAGCACCTGGAGGGACACAAAGGGCTTTTGGAGAGGACTGCCTGCAGATTTGTATACTGGCCTTTTTCTCATCCAGTTCTTTGAATTTGCTTATAAATGTGTGTTGGACTTATCTGTCTAACCCTTCTTTTTTAAAAAAAAGTTGTTGTTCAATTCCAGTTGTCCCCCTTTCTCCCCAGTTGGTGAGGAAACCTTGAACAATATGATTTCTGTGTGGAGGCTGGGCTGAGATTGCTACGGGTTAGGTTTTTCAAATGCCGTGTTTGTTTACAGCATTTTTAAAGAATTCCGTCTTTAGAGAATTTTAATGCGCGTATAATCCAGGTGGAAGATGGCCTGGGAGGTATGTTTTGAAAATGGGCCAATCCCGTGCTTTCCATTTAGCCGTAGAAAGTGATCGGATTCTCAAGGTTATGATGTCTGGCATTTCAGTATTTTAAACCACATCTTTATTTTGTGTGTCGTATTTTCCTTTCCGGGAATACAGACTCGTGAACAGACTCTGTAGCTTTCAACATAGAGTCACTCTATGACTTGTGGCAAATATGTCATTTTAATTACATTAATTGTTTCCATTGGCAGATTTTTGTTTCTAAAATAGAAAAGTATCCCTGTAGTTTACCTATTTCAGCAAAGGGGCTAAGAGACTCTCATAGTTTTGAATGAAAAATTCAATTTGAGATTGTTGTCTGCTGATTTTAGGGGAATGGGGAAGGAAAAGATGACAGCACTTTAAAAGGAAATATGCTTTAAAGTTTGTTACATTCAGCCCTGTCTGGTGTGGCTCAGTGGTCTGAGTGCTGGCCTGTGAACCCAAGGGTCCCCGGTTTGATTCCCAGTCAGGACATGTGCCTGGGTTGCGGGCCAGGTCCCCAGTAGCGGGTGCAGGATGGGCAACCATACATTGATGTTTCCTTCTCTTTCTCCCTCCCTTCCCCTCTGTCTAAAAATAAATAAAATCTTAAAAACTTTGTTATCTGGGAAAATTTTTATCCCGTAGCAGCAGTGGAAACAGCTTGTTTAAGGGGTTTATCCCTTTAGGAAACTTTATATCATTTTTTATCTTACAAAAAAATGTGTCACTTGGAACTTTTTTTCTCTCTTAGATGTTAAGTGGATAAAGCAACTATTAAAGCCAGTGGGAAAAGTGTTCCTTAAAATTTTGAAGCCGCTATTTGAGTTGACATTTCTTTTTTCAACTACACATACACACACATTATAAAGATAAATTTTAAAATAGAATTTTAGGATTTAATGCCAGTAGTATTATGCATTTTTCAACAGATGACCCTAATTGGAATGAGCTGCATGGAGAAGCCCTGGCTTGAGTTCTGGCCCATAGAATGAGGGCAGTGTGTGCCCTCATCACCTCCTGTAGAGCGATTCTGGTCTCTAACACTGTGGGCCTCGAGCCGTGAGACCCCAGCCAACCCCGAGCTGCTCGAGAATATTTTCATAATATTGACAGGTTCCCCAAGGGCTTTAAGACCAGGTTAAATAACTGAGATCAGATTAAAGGATTATTGTGGGAGAAAAAATATCATGAAAACTAAGGTTATTTTTATACATTCAAAAAAGAGAGAAAGAAAGGGCATATCCTTATTTTACTTTATTTTTTTT